>CAJQUW010002326.1:0-55639 GCA_907163375.1 Prostheceraeus crozeri | reverse complement strand
GCTTTAAACATCATTTAGTTTTCTAAATTCTGCTGCTTCAAAGTTCTTCTCTCTGCTTTGTACTGAATATATTTGACCTAATACCGCTACATTCGTCGCAATCTCAGAAATTCAATCAGCTGCACCAGCTGGCTCCATTCTCCCTTTCAACCAGTGCTTTGATTATGTTATTATCACAACCATCATCACTGATCCTCACCCACTGGAGCTCGTCGCATTTGGGAAGATTTCGAACCGAAGATTTTGCTTCAATGTTGCGAAACATTATTCTGTTAAATGGACAGATCGAGATTTCCCGAACCGGAGATCGCTGCATTTGCAAGTGAATGAAAAACGATTCTATAGCAGTGTGTGCAGAATCAAGTAATGATCAATCCACAGAGATATGATTTTCTGCTTTCCTAACCCTCACATCACTGGGTGGCGGTGGGCGGGGAACTTCGACCCGGAGATTCAGAGAAACAGCATCAATTTATTTCTAAGGTCATCCCTGGACTGAGGTGAAATTCAAAGGTCAAAAACCGCCAATATTTAACAAATTTCCATTAGATCACAATTTGAAATGGAAAATGACATCGGAAACTGATAAACCATCGAAAGATCTGGTTAAGGTGGTTATTATCCTACAGTGCGCGACAGCAAGTTGGAAACTTAGCATAAATCTACGGACACGTACATTTTTCAACACCTTCTAAATTTTTTGCTATTAGGAAATATATTATAATCATATATATTTATAATCATCTGAAAGAGATGTTATTGTTGGGATAATAGCAGAAATAACGCTGTTAACTGACTGGTGACATTTATTTACCTCAAAACTAGTGTTTTCAGCTTTTGTTGGGTAAATTTAAGGCCCTTCGAAGAAATATTCTGATAATGAAAAAATCGCCACATTTTCTATCTATACTACTTTCAAAATATTGCCCATAAACTTCGACAAAACACTTTCAAACTATATATTTTCTGAAAGCCAATCTTGTGACGGTTTTGAATATCACAAGGAGAATGTTTCAAATTGATTTATGTGCTTGTCAAAACAAGTCAAAGAAAAATTGGGGCTTTCGGGTTTATGGGCCTCTAGGAACCACCAATTTCAAAAACAATTAATTCAACAACATTCAAATGACAGATACGAAAATTCTCTTTCAGATGATTATAAATTAGTCGATATTTCTTAATAGCAAAAAATTTAGAAGGTGTTGAAAAATGTACGTGTCCGTAGATTTATGCCAAGTTTACAACTTGCTGTCGCGCACTGTACATGTAAAACGATGGTTTCATCATTTCATTAGATGAGGTCAAAGGTGAAATAATTTAAACTTTTCAACTCAAATAGTGCTAAAATCGCACATTTTAGCATTTACTTTCTGCAGGTGAAGAAACTCCCCAATTCGGTGACTTTTATCGCGACACTGAGGCAATATGATTCTGAAAATTTCAATAGTTGCTGATTAGATGCAGGACTAAGAAGTACAGAAAAAATAAAAAAAATGTATTTGAATATCAAATTTCAAACATGTATCGCTGATTTTTGTTCCATCAAAACAGTTAGCAGAGCGTGGTTTCGATCCACGGACCTCTGGGTTATGGGCCCAGCACGCTTCCACTGCGCCACTCTGCTCATGTCGTTCATTGTCGTTCGCCTACATAATTAGCAGATAATTTCAAATTCAAAGAATTTGCATTTGTGAATATCACCATATTAATAGGAAAAATCCTCTGTATAATCTCATCTTGTTTCATCAAGAATTGATGCCGCAACATTTATTAGAAGTGAATATATACCGAAATCAGCCAAAATATATCGAATTTTAAAATAGCTCTCACATCAAAAGTGTTGCGCCATGTTCATTATCCTTCCTTCAAAAGTTGCATAATACGTAGAATGTGGGCTACTAGAAATCTGGTGTCCACAATTGGCCTGGTTTGAAAGATATTGAAAAAATTCGCCACCCCTATAGTGGATAGAGGGTCAAGTTAGTGATCGCACTGGCAAGATGCTGGTCTCTTCCTATTGTTAACCACTGCAAGTCGCCACTGGAATGCCTGTCCATGACACTCTGTTGCTTTCAATCTCCACGGCCGTTCTGGTCCTTTATTATGACAGAGTGTCGGATTGCTATGGATTAGTCATTCAGCAAGGGCGTTCGCTTCGAGAAAACAGAGAAGCCAAGTCCTTATATAGCTTTGCCTCCTGTATTTCACGGATTCAGTGAAGTAGAGATTGGACAATCGTGCTTGTTATCATTCAGCAAGACATAAAACTCATTTTTGTTCCATCAAAACAGATAGCAGAGCGTGGTTTCGATCCACGGACCTCTGGGTTATGGGCCCAGCACGCTTCCACTGCGCCACTCTGCTCATGTCGTTCATTGTCGTTCGCCTACATAATTAGCAGATAATTTCAAATTCAAAGAATTTGCATTTGTGAATATCACCATATTAATAGGAAAAATCCTCTGTATAATCTCATCTTGTTTCATCAAGAATTGATGCCGCAACATTTATTAGAAGTGAATATATACCGAAATCAGCCAAAATATATCGAATTTTAAAATAGCTCTCACATCAAAAGTGTTGCGCCATGTTCATTATCCTTCCTTCAAAAGTTGCATAATACGTAGAATGTGGGCTACTAGAAATCTGGTGTCCACAATTGGCCTGGTTTAAAAGATATTGAAAAAATTCGCCACCCCTATAGTGGATAGAGGGTCAAGTTAGTGATCGTACTGGCAAGATGCTGGTCTCTTCCTATTGTTAACCACTGCAAGTCGCCACTGGAATGCCTGTCCATGACACTCTGTTGCTTTCAATCTCCACGGCCGTTCTGGTCCTTTATTATGACAGAGTGTCGGATTGCTATGGATTAGTCATTCAGCAAGGGCGTTCGCTTCGAGAAAACAGAGAAGCCAAGTCCTTATATAGCTTTGCCTCCTGTATTTCACGGATTCAGTGAAGTAGAGATTGGACAATCGTGCTTGTTATCATTCAGCAAGACATAAACTCATTTTTGTTCCATCAAAACAGATAGCAGAGCGTGGTTTCGATCCACGGACCTCTGGGTTATGGGCCCAGCACGCTTCCACTGCGCCACTCTGCTCATGTCGTTCATTGTCGTTCGCCTACATAATTAGCAGATAATTTCAAATTCAAAGAATTTGCATTTGTGAATATCACCATATTAATAGGAAAAATCCTCTGTATAATCTCATCTTGTTTCATCAAGAATTGATGCCGCAACATTTATTAGAAGTGAATATATACCGAAATCAGCCAAAATATATCGAATTTTAAAATAGCTCTCACATCAAAAGTGTTGCGCCATGTTCATTATCCTTCCTTCAAAAGTTGCATAATACGTAGAATGTGGGCTACTAGAAATCTGGTGTCCACAATTGGCCTGGTTTAAAAGATATTGAAAAAATTCGCCACCCCTATAGTGGATAGAGGGTCAAGTTAGTGATCGTACTGGCAAGATGCTGGTCTCTTCCTATTGTTAACCACTGCAAGTCGCCACTGGAATGCCTGTCCATGACACTCTGTTGCTTTCAATCTCCACGGCCGTTCTGGTCCTTTATTATGACAGAGTGTCGGATTGCTATGGATTAGTCATTCAGCAAGGGCGTTCGCTTCGAGAAAACAGAGAAGCCAAGTCCTTATATAGCTTTGCCTCCTGTATTTCACGGATTCAGTGAAGTAGAGATTGGACAATCGTGCTTGTTATCATTCAGCAAGACATAAAACTCATTTTTGTTCCATCAAAACAGATAGCAGAGCGTGGTTTCGATCCACGGACCTCTGGGTTATGGGCCCAGCACGCTTCCACTGCGCCACTCTGCTCATGTCGTTCGTTGTTAAGTCTGATTAGTTTTAATGCTGACGCAATTCGGTTTCACGTTGTCAGTTTGTATCGGTGAATTCCTCGCATCTGCTCTCCTAAAATAACAATGAAATTCTAGACACTTGAGTGACAATAGTTCTCCCACGGCATGCCACTCTGATTGAATAGATTGACAATTATGTTTATAAAAGACACCGATACAATTGAAATACGTTTTAGCTTTATAGTCCGGGAGCCAGCGTGAAGTTGTGCAGGGAACGGGGTAGTACATAAAACTTTCACATAGCATAGTACACCTCTAACCTACTGCAAAACTTCGCGTCTGCCGGATCAGATCATTTGCTTTTCAGAAATAGAGACGATAACAAAATCCTATGTATTTCCAGTGGTAAAACTGTGACATTTAAGGTGTTGACTCCATTTTTTCGAATTTTTGCTCATAAAAGTTACACAAATTGGTATTTTGTTGAACTGGTTATAATGTAAATCATCTACAGATCATGATCTTTCAGATGAGCTGTCATTCTGTGACAGAGGATGAAGTAAAGTGTACAAACAGACACTTTTCGTTAAAGTATATCAACAATTTTCCTCAAATTTCTATGTTAAAATTTGCAGTTACACCAACGAAAAGTGTCTGTTTGTACACTTTCCTTCATCCTCTGTCACTGAATGACAGCTCATTTGAAAGATCATGATCTGTAGATGATTTCTATAACAACCAGTTCAACAAAATACCAATTGGTGTAACTTTTATGAGCAAAAATTCGAAAAAATGGAGTCAACACCTTAAATGTCACAATTTTACCATTGGAAATACATAGGATTGTGTTATCCTCTCTATTTCTGAAAAGCAAATGATCTGATCCGGCAGACGCGAAGTTTTGCAGTAGGTTAGAGGTTTACTATGCTATGTGAAAGTTTTATGTACTACCTCGTTCCCTGCACAACTTCACGCTAGCTCCCGGACTATTACTTTTGTTTGGAGATGACTTGCATTCATAATTCTTACACTTGCTATCCGGTTCAATGCCGGTTTGGTCATGTAAATTGCCGCTCTGAGTGCCGTCAGTGAAATATCGGTGGCAAGGATGATAATATTTTTAGACTTAGTTTAGTTTTCACAATTTTCGATTTATCCGCCAAAACATTTCAAAACTTGCAAGTTTTGATAAACTAGACATATGGAGCATAACAAAATAATGAGAACGATCTGCATGGCTGCCACAACGGCATTTAACCAAAGAATATGCAGATGTCAATCATTCACGTTCATAAAGCGAACAAATGATTACATGAACTAGAAATGATACCAGCTGATTCTATTTTCATGCAATAAGTGACATCCCGCGCAGTTCCACAAAATATTTCGGCATCATTACGAGATCGGGAAATAGAAACTAAGACGCACTTGGACAGGAATTGGCATTTGATAACGGAAGTCTTTTCGTGTCTCAACAGTTCGACATAATTTTAAATCTTTTTGTACTTCATGGATTCAAATCGAGAAAGTTGATTGCTTTGTTCTTTGTGAGTCATTTTGCCTTGGAATTGATTTAGAGGAAGAAAGACACGCAGTGCGGTTAAGATGAAAGTCGGAAGGAACTCTCAAAGAGTAGTAGTCATACAATACAATTATACAGCTACGACATCCGTGCGACATTCCAAAATATGGCACGAGGCGAAGCCGAATGTTGTGTCTCTGAATGGAGCAGCTGTATAATTATTGTCGAACGCGCTATGGTCATCTAATAGATTTAGATATCGACATCTATCTTTGCCTGCCGATCTCCCATGGACTGCCAGATATCATTGTGGCCCTTCTATTATGTCTATGTTAATTTCAGTGACGCAGAAATGGATCTAAAGATAGACATCTAGATATATCATCACACATAGAAATTAATATTACCATAGAAAGTCCTAGAATGGAAATTGCATGAAAATTATGGCACACGCCGGGGGAACTTAGTTGGGGCAAAATGTGCAACTTGTGCGATCTGGCTTCCATGTTTTTTGATTGGCATTTATATTTATCAGGCCAATTCATGATCTGGATTGTTGGCCGTTGTCCAAAGTCATGTACACAAAAGCAATAGTGAATTTACAAAATGCTACGCCGACAGGATGACAAAGAAGGAAATCCTTTTAAACATTCTGTACGTTCATCATTTTAAAATATCGCTCCGATAATCTATCAATAGTATAATCAGACTCTTACACAACTTGTAATGTCGATTTACAGAACATACATAACTCCAGCTTGAAATCAGAGGCCAAGAAATCTTAGAGTATTCATTTTACTTTAAAGGGTTCCCTTGTTCACTAAATTTGAATAATTCTCAAAATCTCTTTGTTGGTGCCCATTGATACAATATTCTGACAATTGATGGATTAATCATTACTTTTTCCGATAATTTGATGATATGAAAACACCATTTAATTTATTTATTTATTTTTCTTCATTTTTTCCCGTCCTCTTCTCTTTGTTCCTTATTTCCCTTTATTTATACTCACTTGTGTTACTTTACTTAGTACTTCAACTCAATTGCCTTTTAACTTATTCGATTGTTCATTTATAACTTCTACACGTGTTTACACATTAGGTTGTCAATCGTTGTCTATTACTGTGTCTTTATGCCTAATTCTCCGTACATGCAATTTGTCACTGTCGATCAATAGTGAGTATTTGTCAAACAGCGATTTCATGTAGCAGGTAGCCAAGATGCAGTTCCGTGTATTGCTCTATCAAGAACGGACGAAGCGCCGAGCAATTAAATGGTGTTTTCATATCATCAAATTATCGGAAAAAGTAATGATTAATCCATCAATTGTCAGAATTCTCAAAATCTCTACATGCATTCGAATATCAGCTTCCAAAATATCACATGTGTCATTCAATGATTAATTGAAAAGTTCCAGCGACATTTCATTTATTTGAGAAATTATTGTCGGTAAAGAAACTTTCAATGTGTTTATTCCAGAAAAGTGCAAGGTTTCTTAGCCGCTTGAAGAAGAAATTATCCAATAATTAGACTTTCTATCGGTGAATTCTTCAGATGTTCTTACAAACAGCACACCGACCACTTTCAATTATGACTTTGTGAACCAATTTTTAATTCTCATTCAAATATTGAAAAATTGGGAAATAGTTGTCAGTGACTGCTACAAATAGACACACTATATTAATCCATGGAATAGTAGGCTATTTCACATGAAACAATGCCGCCATCTCACTTGCAATTCTCTTCATGAAAATCCTGTAATTAGGTGTCAACAACTCCCACAACCAACTTGGCAAATAGTTTCACTATGATACAATGTTTTAGATCGAATCTGATCTACAAACCATAGATTTTTCCATGTGCCATCATTGTACGTAGGCAAGATATCAAACTTCCATTCCAGTGTACTATTATCTACTTCTATGCCATCACACCTATGTAGATGTCCATGATCTATAGAGTTCTATAATGTATGATAGATCCAATTCCTATATTACCGTTCCATATTAATACTTTTATTCTGAAAGTTAATACGAGCGCCTTACAAAGCTATGTACAGGAAAGATACAAGAGTTACAAAAGTTACAAGAACCTGGTATGCTGATACTAGTATATGAAGGTCACAAACGGAAACAAGGCTACTCATGTGATTGTGCCGGCACCAAAGAGCAGGCTTCAGGCAAATCAATATCTGTCGGCTCAACAGACAATGCCTTAGACCATAGTGTTCGGGAACCTCTCACACATAGCAGTCTTGATCGGAGGAGTGCGAATGAGATCTTCGTACGCAACCAGTTTGTTGTGACTGCCGGATCAAGACGAAGTTTTTCCGATAGTCTGTCTGAGAGATTTGAGAATAAATGATGGGCCTCTCTGCCATATCCCCCATGAGCACTGCAAATGACTGGTGTGAATGTGCCAGCTTCTATCTGGATGACGCGCTGATTGTAGCTCTTCTTATTTTCACACTCGTTGTTTGAAAAGGATGTCGCGAGGGAGTGGTTAACGTGGGTTTGGGCGTTTTTATATGACTTCAAAAGATATCTTTCAAGTGTTTCATCGTTCTAAATTCGAAATTTAGAAGTCTATTGATCAACATATAGAAGAGTTCGATAAAAACTGTATTCGATGTCTTGGCATAGTGTTGTCATTTACAAACGCATATCTATAAAATGCTGCACTCATATCGAATATCAACATATCATTGAAAGCTGCATTATTTTACAAAATGACTGCAAACAGGCTGGACATTCTGACATCTGAAAAACGTGAAGTTTATGATTATGACGGATCAGTGAGCAAGATACAAATATACTTTTGGGAGAACTTTGAAGATATGATCGATCTTCAAACCTAGCTCATCGGGTTAATCTTTATTTCAACAAAACATTATAGGGTAATGCTTCGTGGGTTATTCGCAAGTTATGGCCTAACAAAAAATGCAAGCTACCTTTGATCGAGACTTTAATGACCTTTTAACAGATCATTAAAAACTCCACTTAAATTACTTAAAGGTCGATGCATTGCTTGATAGAACTATCAGTCAAAACAACTCTAAGTGTTAAATGAAAACAATGCTACATTAGATAAAGCTCATGATCATGTTAAACCATTTCTCAGGGCACCTCCTATTAGATTCAAAATTCCTCTGAGGCTTCATGAACGCATTTCAAATTGACAAGCAATTTCTAAATAAAAGTTTTGCTGTCATTCTATCAAGAAGGAATCTAATTATCTTTGAATTAATTGCGTTTTCAGAGCATTTCAGTTGAGTGACTCATTAACTATTTATAAACTTCTATTCGACAGTGAACTTCCTGGTGTTTCGTTCTTCATTTGTAGAAATTAAAGTTCCACCGAAATATGTACTTATGACGTTATTACACTTTTAATTCATCATGGCAAGTGGATGAATGCACCATTAATCACTTTTTCTAATTGGATTGTATCAAATTTACCGGGCAAAGCTGCAACTTTAAATAGGGAGTTGTGACGATGTCATTTTCCTGATATTGGATGAAGTGGCAGCTTTCAGGTCTCCTCCCATTGCTCAGCAGAGGAACCAACTCAATCTTTAGCTCTCCTCTATGCGGAGTACTTCAGAACCCTCCTGAGGTGAAGACCAATGGTGGTACCATCAATTGTGAGAGCGGTCACCCAGTCATGACCTTTGAATTTAACAGCGACAGCTGCCGATGAACAAACAACCAAAACAGGAAGTGATGGCTCACTTCAGTCCACGGAAGGGCACCAGGAGGCCACTGCAATAATTTCTCCCAATTCCAAATTAAACTGATTAAAATTCTATCATAATATATAGTAGGGATGCGGAGTCCTATCATTTTGATAGGACTCCGACTCCGGGTGGAAAGCATATAAAGCCTAGCTTTTTGAAAAAGTAATTGGTAACCTATTAATAGTATTATTAGATCATTATAGGCTTACCTGAAACTATTTTTAGTGATCATTGCTATATCAATTGTCAATCACCTTCGATGACAGCTTATCAAATGTCGCTTTCAGTTGTATGCATACGGAAAATCTCCTATCCTTCTTCAAAAAATATGAGTACACTTTTAATATGCGCTTTAGAGGAGAGTAAGAGTTAATGTTCTCAAACAATTTAATATTTTACTTCTGTCTCCGATGTGACCTTTGGCACGTAGTTGTGATTAAGGCTAGGAAGGCTTGTCTTCTCTACTAAATCACAAAGTAAAAAGACAATCCTTTTTTCACTATTACGGTTCACTCCCTCAAATGTTGCAAGCTTTGCATGCAGCAGTGTCTCTGTACTTTTGTTTGACGGAGAAGGTTGACATCAAGACAATGACACCCATATGCATGGAAATAAATAATTTTTTTGTATTATATTTCGGGTCTAGTTAGAGACCGGAGTCCTATCATTTGATAGGACTCCGGGACTCCGACTCCACATCCTTGATATATAGTATAGTCATAATTACACAGCGAAACATTCAGGTGAATCACCTAAATATTGTCATTACGACAAAAACTTGCTATTTGATTAACTCATCTAATCACATTGGAAAACATTGAGAAAATCGTGTCAACGAATCACTTTTATAATCGGAATAATGAAGATATTGATGAGTGATTCTGGGCAGCGCCACATGTTTCTGGTCATCGTTTCTAATTCTTTTATATAGAGTTTTGATAGACTTAATGTTGCATTTGAAATACGAGTAATTTTGATCTGTTTGACACATACACAATTGTACAGTTGAATTGTCAATACACAGTTTGAAACATTTATAGGCCATTAGTTGTTAATGTTTGACTTGTGCAGTTGTTAAAAAAAGAAATCGTTCCGAATCGTCATTAAATCTAGGACCTACTTGTCATTTTCCGTTTTCTATTTTTTTAAAATAATACGTAGATTATTGTCGAGTAATTGTTTTCAAATTAGCTATAAAAAAAGCACAATTCATGAAAATAAACAAAAAGACACCATTGATCTCAATGAATCTAGACATTTAGTGGATTTTTGATTCACCTAAATAAACAACCTACATTTGAAAAATTGTTCACCAAGAAAAGGCCTAAAGTGACAAAAATATTCACCTAAGATGTCGTTGTCTAGTCATAATACATGCATAGCCACTAGTGATCTCAGTGCGTTCAATCCTGCCTTGAGCGGCTCTTTCTAAATTCGAAAGTACATATGTATGAAGAGAAAGCGAACGCATCTGAATCCCAAGTATTTAAAAAATAATTTCTTGGCATTTCAAAAACAAGTCAATATATTTGATATTGAAATTTGCGAAGGGAAATACAGAGATAGTTTGGTCCCAGATTAAAAGTACTGGTATCCTGTATCACATGACAAGTTTTGTTTATGAGAAAAAAATCTGCAAATATGAACTTTGAGTATTATTAGCAAGTCGCTGACAGGTACTTGAGCAAGCAAAAACATATAATCATGCATTATGTATCATCTCTTCAACAAAACACAACTTTTGGTAGATATCTAAGTAAACTTCGTGTTTGTTCGATTCATTGTTATGTCCGCATTCAATTTGCGTAAAATAACTTTTCTCACACAATGCTGCTATTGTCCTAGAATTATTCTAAATTTGCTTCGGGAGGAACGCGATCGAAAATCCATGTTCATTAATTTGACAGTTTTTTGTGAAGATAAATGAAATTATCTTCAAGGAGTAACTTTATTGAAAGAATTGTATAAAGTCACAGAAATGCATATCTTTGAATATTAGGAAGCTAAATCTTACAGCTGGTCTCTGAGAATCAATTTTGTTTAGAATGTACTTTTGAAATGTAAACTGTTAACTTCCCAAAAATAATTAAAAATTTGAAAGTTAAACAGAAAGTTCTGATTGCAAGCAATTCAAGTCAAGAAGCAAATTTTCTGTTATTTTCTGAGGACTTCTGAATACTAAATTATACGACTGAATATAGTTTCTCAAAGAAGCGCTTTGTGCCTGATCATCAAATTTCAATTTGATGTAGAAATCAAAGTTCTGTGAAACTAAGTGATCAATCACTTCAAGCTTCACAATTGCTTATAATGTAATTGGATGTGTCCTTAATAACACATCCGATAGACCAGGGTAGCGCAACCTGCGGCCGTAGCAGAGGCAAAGTACGGCTGTGACAATGACAAGTAAATGAAGAAGAATTTTGTACATGTATATTGCAAATGTTTCTCGTATTCAAGGCAATCGAAAAACAATCGGAACTATGGTAGCATGCTAGTCACCTTTTAACTATGGAACACCTTTATGCCCATGCTGCTTGGAAAAATGCGTGCCCGCAGGCGCGATGGAGGTGTTCAAGCATTTCGATAACTCATCGGACACGTAAGCTTCAAGTCAATGGCCTGAATAAGGATGCCTGCTAGATCGCCGGCCCTGTGATGAATGAATGAATTTTGTATGGCATATAATATGTACATAATTCATTCTTTACGAAGCAGGCCTTTATGCGATTTTCAGTGCGTCATTCATCAGGTTAAACTAATTTGAGTGGTGGAATATAAAAAGGATTGCTTATTGACCTAGTTGTTTGCACACATATTAAGTGCGGCCGTGATTCTTCCGGCCTTCGAAATGGCGGCCGAAAAATGTAAAGGGTTGCGCACCCCTGCTATATCCGATGCATGATCAGGTGGCTCTTGTTTTGATTCGACTGTTTGAGTAGAGGAAGATTTTAAGGCAATTTTAAGGTAATAAACATCTGAACTTTGGCGTGTTCATGTTAGAAGTTCGCAGACGCACTACAGAGGGGGTGCGAAGCGGAATCCTGAATAGCAACTATCTAGCCCAATCCCGTTCAGAAGCACCTCAACATCTGCAGCCCTGTACTAGCCGTGGATGCTTTGACATCGTACAGTCAATGCTGCGCATTAGTGCTACATAGGTCTGAGTATGATTGAAAAGGATGAAAATCAAGCAAATTAAACATTATTCATGGTTTCAAAAGTCACTCAGAGAACATTTGTTTTATTAGTATTTCAAGTCAATGGCCCCATTCTTCGGAACTTCCAAAGGAATTCAATTTTATCCGTGTATTGCTACAGATCAGCGTGTTATATATATGCGTCATTGGTAAATCCATAATTGAGGTTTCGCTACTTCTACTGAGGACATGCGCCTCCATACGATAACTCACTTGGCAAGAACTGTTCTGCCTGAGTATGCTGAGGTGTTTGGCGAAGTCTGGAAGTCAACGGAAATGTCTGGAAGAAAGTCTTGCCATTGAGCTATCGGAAGAGGCTCGGATACAATGGCAAATTAAAATAACGCTTTGATGGATTAGGTCTTCGTTCAACAATGAGACATTCTTCAGCAGACTGTCGTGCATCGTTGTGTGCATCCCACTGTGAATATTAAGAACAAGATCACTACGAATTTCAAGTTCTGACGGCTGGCAAACCTCAGTTTCGGATTTGCCCAGTAGTTTCAGTGAATCCTTTGTGCCATCAGGCTTGGATGTGTCCGCGGGGAAATGCTGTTACAAGTTGACAGGTGCTCTGTGTGATCAGTTCAGAAGTGGAGAAGAAACCGAAAACGTTGAAAACTTTGGGGGAAATCCGCCAAAAAGGTGCATTTTCGTGTGTCAAAAATGAAAGTTCAAAAATCTTTGATGTGATAGTCTAAAACTATGTAAATCATCATGATAACAACGAATTTTGATGTGACAACCACACCATTTCACGCAATTTTGATATTTCAAGCATTTAAGTTTTTAGAAGCGTCGGTCTGATGACAAGATGCGTCGGTCTGTTGACAATATGTTTCTGTTTGATAAATTCAACCCTAGATTGTTAGAAATTAAACTTGTGCCTCTATATATCATTTTCGACTGCTCAATAAAGACTGTTTCGAGGAATCTTCACACCTACTAGCATATTCTGATGTAAATAAACCTCTTTTGTATTAATAGAAATCCTTTGAATAAAAAGAAGTCCGTGTGTCAACAAAAGATCATTCTGGATAAAAAAAAAACATCTGCATCCAAGAAATACAGTTACAAAAACTTCCACTGCTTCTTGTTGAAGCAATCACAATCTGCATTAGGACTGCAGTGGCATGCTAGTTCGCGGTAAATATTTGACCGTTGTTCCACTTCACATGATGACAATTCATTATCCTACTCATCGGTTTGAGATTCCTGAGCAGATTCTTCCATTGGTTGATCTCTCGTTGATGCACCTACAAAATGATAATGTCAAAAATTTCAAGAATAAACAATAATGCACACTTTATGATAATTAGATATTGAATAAATATTGAGATATGACCTTTTGCATTCCTTCACATGTAATTTATCTTAATTCATTTAAACTGAATTGATTGATCAACTTTCCCCCTTTGAAGCTAATAAATGCAAACTAGAAAATATGCGCTATATTCTAAACAATATGCTACTCACCAATTTATGCAATATTTTCGTTTCCGAATCAGATAATATTGTAAGCAAGTCTTTGGCTGAATCAATATTTCTTCCCCGTGCCACATGATTGTCAGTCATCCGCTTGACGGTCGCGCCAATACCGTCGGCTGGTCCTTTGCCGTGTCCGGCTTCCGAGTACAACTACTCAAATCGATCGATTCCATTGATCTCATTAGATATAATGTGTTCCGGTTTCGGTACTGGCTTGATGGCGAATCTGATACAACGATAAGCTGAAATACGAAAATAATTTTTAGTCTGATATCTATGCTTTTTGTGCATTGTACCTTTCTGGTAGCCTCTATTAGAAGTACCAACCGTATTAATTTATTATCTATTAATATTTCCAAAAATTAGCATGTCTAACAATGTGCTTCAAATCGCATATGAATGCAGGTATGAACTTGCAGCCGTCTCTCTATAGACGACATAATTTACATCATAAAATGTCTTATAAGAAAATATTGAAAGAACTCTATTCATGTTTTCACTGATGCGGCGTCGACGACGCTGTAAATTGAACGTTATAAATTTTAATATCAAATTATAACCCCATTTTTGTTAACAAATTGTTTAGAGCCTCATTTTACAGAAGTCAAGAAAGAATTTTACGTGAAGTTTTCTTACTTTTCTTACTGAATCGACAGATAAATCAATGAGTATTGCGTTGACATGCCCTCCGATCGCATCCACAGATTTTCTTTTTTCATCTGATAATGTAACAAAGCCATTTGCTGGAGATCCAGGTCTGTAACCTTGATGAATCGTAACTTGCGACCTGTTGCCAAAGTGAACAGCCTGAACCTCTTCACCACGCTTGCAAGAATAATTTTCAGAAAAGTCTATGTGAATCAATAATTCATCTTGTTTCAAATTTTCTTTAACTCCACGAATTTCGCTGAACTGATGTCTCATGAATTCATGCATTGCGTGTGCCTTCAAATCAGTCTCAAATCGTTGCACCAGACCAACAGCGCTATCCAACTTCTGAAACGTTCAAAATGGCCTATGGTTCGTTTGCTTATTGCATACACGCAGATGTGGACTGTGAAGTTTAGTGTATGAAAGAGAATAGAAATTGTCTGCATTGATCAAATAGACAATTAACGCAATTTTAATAAAATATGGGTTGATTGAATGTATTATAATCGTACAAAAGTATATTTCAAGCGACAGCTTGATAGTATATTTCAAGCGATTATAATTGACATAAGCTCTTGCACATGCGACTCATTTCTCATAAAACTTACAGCATGTAATACAAACAGGCTACTCCTTATTGAGTATGGATAAAATCAATCGAGAACTACATGTAGATATACGACATTTGATTAAGCTTTTTTGATTTTTATGAAATTTAATAGCCCGCAGAAGCAGAGTGCCTGTATTTAACCTAATTAATAGTATAATAAGGTGAACATATTAAGATAGTTTAATATGTCTAAATACATTTATGATATGATATGTAATATACCTATGAATTACCGATATACAAGACATATTATCAACAATAGACACATTGTGCTACACCTTACCTGCAAATTCGAGCATTTGATACACAAGCATTGTTCGCTATCGTTTATTCGAGGTCGCAATACCTAGAATGGTTTGTATTTGTAGAAAGTCGTCCTGCCAATCTGAAGATCATTAGACTCCGCTAAGAACTTTTCGTATAACAAATCTTGTGAAAAATGCATGTAACGCTTCTGCATTTTCAGTTTCTTTTTCGTTACAGTCTCTTTCTTGCCCGCTGTCATGCGACTATTGTCGTCTCGACAATAAAACTCGCTGATTCTTTTTTCTGTAATCTTCTGCTTTTTCTGTGCAGTGGAGCGGTGCTCACTTTCTTGGTGAGATTGACGTAGCGCTTTATTGGCGATTCTGGTTGTGAGTTGAAAGTGTTTCTTCATACCTCGATACTTCTGAGAAACCCTCCTGGCAGCTTCGATTAGAATCTTCTTTCTTCCGCTATTCAAATCGTGCTACATGGATAAATACGCTTGCAAACTGACTCGTGTTTGTAATCGGTTCTTCATGATATAACTGACCATTTTACTCGTAGAAGGCATTGCATCGTGTGTAGGTTCGCGAGACTCATTGGAGAGATTGCAACCTTCGTATCTCTTCTTCAGATTTGCAAAGCGCTTCGAAAGTCGCCACAGAGAGCTTTCTTTTTCAGATGATTTTCTTTTCGAAGAATGCAGATCTGTGCTCTTCTTTTCTGCTTTTCCCTGATTAACTGCTTCTCTCTTTGAGCTGGATTGTGATGAATTCAATTGATCTTCTTCCCGATTCCTTCCCTGGTTGGTCTTTCTTTTTCTCGGCACACTCGTTGACTTTTCCTCCACTTGCCTCTTTGCATTCTTTTATCTCTTGATAACTGCTCACTTTTCTTCTTGCATGAATTTCTACATATTTCTCTTCGCCTTGCCCTGTATCCTTCATCATCTTTCTTTTTGAGACGGTATTTTCGATCTCTTTCTCTCTTCTTCGCTAACGCGTAAATCGGTGTACAAAATATCACTCACAGTAATAAAAAAGCAATGCTTATCGACTTATGCAGCAAAAATTTGTTGTTGACCAATCAACAGGCATGCTGCATGGGAAGATGCGTGGATGACAATATCCCTGTATGCATCACCAGCACGACTGCGTGCTCTACCGGAGCTTGAACCTCAGCTGTGATGTGAATACAATAAACTTCATACATATTTGCTTAGGAGATATTCGCTACTCGTCATGGTGTGATGCTTTAGTTAGGCTACTTGCTGAATATTGGAGCCCACACTAAGCTGTCTAATGTTTAAATGTGTGAGAAAGACATCGTTCAGGCGACATACTTAGCCTAGGCTCCTGAATTAGTCTCAAGGCCTACAACATAAAATAGCGGAATTGATATTGAGGAGTTCCTGGCATGACAATATCGATGCCAGCATGAACCACACTGAAATGGTACATCTGCATCCATTTCTGTTTCTATAGCCATGAATTCATATTCACATTTTTCACATATTTTCATTGTATACATTCTATTGTCATCAGACCGACGCTTAGTGTCATCAGACCGACAACGTCGGTCTGATGACATATTGTGCTGTATCTTGCTCTAAAAATTGTTTTATCATATACTTATAGGCTCTACTTCAGTCACTGAACTTCAAAATCATGCAGGAATCATGCAAATCATAAGGTTTGCAAATATTCCTCCTATACTACCAAGCATACATTGACAAAGACGCGTCGGTCTGATGACATTTGTGGTGGATTTAATTGATACTTTTGCTTCCCTTTATTCTATGGATTTGTATCACTTAATCTCAGAATCGTAGGATTTTTACTGAATGATCTGTAACCTTGGGCGATGCTTATGACATATTTAGAACATGAATACATGTTTTTGATGTCCGAAAAAAATGTGTCGGTCTGATGACATCAGAATTTTTGGAAACATCAAAATCATCGGTTTATTCAATTATATGACTTTCAGGCACAAAAGAACGTCATCAAAATAAAGTTTAGTGTCCTGATGATCAAACTCGGGCGCTCGCTTTGTCAAAAATCCGTATTGTACTGGACAATTCGCAGCATGATTAAAGGCATATGAGCTGTGGAAAGCTAAAAAATGTGTTTTTTCCCAATTTTAACCGGTATATTCAATAGAAGATAGCACGAGATGGAGATCTAGATAATTGCCCAGTATACTACGATATACTATCTCAGTATAGAATGCAAAAGTTACAGGAATACGAGTTGAATATTCAGTCTAGAAGACGGTGGAACGAAAATTCTCGAAAATGCACCTTTCTGGCGGATTTCCTCTTTGACTCTTAGGGGTGCGTTTACACGTTGAACTTTATTGCTGACACCACAGAATCAATTTGTTTGACCGCATCACTTTGCTAGAAGTGCAAGCTGGTTCGAAGCGATGGCACGTGCTACTAAGGGGGCAAAGATAAATTTTCAATGCCCTTCTGATATAGGAAAAATAGTCGTGCGTCGCTTGCGAATTGCTGTGAATTCCTTCAAAATGCTCCGATCGCCACAATTCCTTCAGATTCGAAGAATTCAGATCATTGTGCAAAAGGTTTTTAGATAATGTTGGGCCCTCCGATCATTATTAAAAAAGATAGTAGGCGCACGAAAAAAACGTTCACAAACTTCTCTGTAGAACTTGACACCGTGTGTCTCTGCTGTGTGATCGGGTTGATAACAGTCATTTACACTCCACACAATTTGGCGTGTTTAGCTGGTTGCTCATTGTTCGATTGCTATGGTTTTATGTCAGTAGATTGTGCCATTTCATTAACGTCACATATTGCAATGTTTCCTTTCTAGTCAAAGAGGAGAAGAGACAACTTGTCTAATTCTGTGGTAGACACATTTCGATCTATGATGAGTCAGAAAAGAATGGACAAACGATAGAAGCAGAAGCATGACTTCAATAATCGTGCTTCATGCGACACCAGACAATAGCATTTTAATGAATGTTGATAAAGCGAAATGCAATGATCTCATCAGCGCACCCCTGAACTCTTATGGTTCTCCTTTGTACCTTCTTTGCCGTGTAGGTCTTGGTATACAGCATTTGTTACTTCAGGATTGACGTGTTGCATTTTCAGAAGTCAGTTCGTAAATTTTTTCGATGCAATCCAATAAGTTGCTTGCAAATTAAAACAACATTTCTGGAAGCTTTGTTGAGAAGAAAGGCATTGATATCTGAACTTTCGATAAACATCATCGTTACATTACATGTGACTGTTATGTGACTGTTATTTCAATGTAACTCTGCATCATATACAGATTGTTTCATAAAAAGCGGATCACCCTTAAACATCGCCTTAACTTCAACTTTGTCTAACTCCGCCAAACTTGAACGAATTTCTCTGAAATTTGGAAGATATGTCAGTTGTGCTTACTAATATCATTGTTGGAAATTTCAAGCATGAATATTGAGCTGTTTTCCTGTTATAGATAAAAAAGTAGTAGATAATTTGATCTTCATTTAGCAATGTTACACAAAATCATACCTCACTCTTATAAAATTACATTTGTTTCCTTTGTTATGTAATATGTTGTTCTACAAGCCAAAAGCTATCAAGCAAAACAAAAATAAAGAAAATCGGTCAATCAGAGCCAGTATAGCACCATTATTCATCAACAATAATGTAACTGCTACATGTGATTAACTGGACTTCATGTTCCATAGCTTCCTGATTTCGTTGCGGTGGTGTAGGCAGCACTCCTGATTGCTTTCAGCTAGAAATCTATCTCTTACCGGTTGAAAACAATACAAAGCACAAATGAACAATAAGGAGATCGCATTCACAAAAAGGCAAAGTGTCTGCTTTTAACGTAGGGACCACCTAATTTTGAGATTTGTTAAAGTTGATCCAAGTCTCTCGTTAACTGAGATGGCTGCACTAGTCTCGTCTATTTCTAAGTCCACTATTCGTAGAAGACTTATTGAGTCGAATTTCAAGAGCTGTAAGAGTGTCAGATCGAATTATCAGATCAGCATACAAAAAGACGTCTCAGATGGGCAATGAGTCATTGTCAGAGGCGAAATCAATGGGATCGGGTTGTCTGGTCTGATGAGGCATCAGTCCGTCTGAAGGATAGTGATGGTCGATTGAGATTATGGATAAAATCTGATCAGGAAATTCCGAGACATTTACATCGTCCCCGGGTACAAGGTGGTGCGACTCTACTGATTTGGGCTGGCATTTGGACCAATGGCCGCTCTGAACTTCACATACAGCAAGGAACCATGAATTCTGAACGCTATGTGAATGTTTTACGAATGAACATTGGCCAAATGACAGATCAACTTGGTCATCCATCGACTTGGTTATTTATGGATGATAATGCTACGTGTCACAGGAGTAGTAGAGTCAACTTATGCGAGTCTCAATTAGGGTTTAGGACATTATCTTGGCCAGCTCGTTCTCCTGATCCGAATCCCATAGAAAATGTATGGAGTATTCTAAAACGTAACGTTCGTCGTTCACTGCTACCCACAGATGGCGTATCACAACTTATGTCACTGTTAAAAAGAGAGTGGAGAAAGTATTAGATCAGTCAAAAATGAACGATATCATCGAATCAATGCCTAGACGAATTGGTAATGTCATTGACAATAAGGGTAGGGCCACAAATATATTAGCTTCTTAAGAACCGTTACTGTATCATAGCTTATCAGATTATATGAGGACATTTAAATATATTAGGGACATGAAATAACATGAAAAATGCTTTCTTTATCATGCTTATGTTTTATTTAGTCAAATTTTATGATGATCCACTTTTTATGAAAGGGATTGTATATGTATTCATCTCTCTCTCTCTCTCTTTCTCACTCTCTCTCTCTCTCTCCTCGCGCTCATGATGCGAATAATCGAGTCTGGGTTAGCAAGCGCCAATGTATCTGTAGATTTCTATCATTACAGCTCCATCAGATGGGTATGATTCCCTTAATGAGAATTTGAAAGCATGGACTTTAAATCGAACAACTGCTTTTCTACAGTTAATGTTACGCAACCTATTGCATATGCAAAACCGATCGCAACTCAAAAAATCAGATATTGCGTCACAAATTTCTATTTGCAAATATAATGAATTCAGAACCACACCACGCAGTCCATCGGCAGAACACAAGATGTCAGTTTGTCAATTAACTAATGATAAATTGCCATCTGATTGTTTTCAATATGAGTTAATCATCAAATTCTGTGATTAATAGCCTTATCCATACATTTTGGAATGCAAGAGCAAGCTCTGATCTAAATGAATGTCAAATTTCCTTGAATAACTTGAAACGTTCCGCTATCTTTGGTTTGCCGGACAAATTGACAGGTCAGACGGAGTTAACTGGGACATGTGGTCATTACTCCACCCACATCTTATCTTTCAGCTTTTCAAAATCATTGACTTTTAAAGCAAATTGGTTGTCAACCTGCGTAATAGCATCTCTTGAAATGAAATACAAGATATGAAGTAACTGCCAAAAGCTTTTAGAGGCAAATTGTATTTCGATATGGCGGAGACGGATGACAGAGTAAATACATATTTTAGTTAAGAAATCCATGAATACAATTGTTTTTAGATGTATTGAAACTGTACACGGTACGGTGTACCGGGAGGGGCGGTTTTATTTGGGAAATTTCCCATTATATTTCTTGACTGTTTCTGGTGTATTTTTGTATGAAAAATTCGAAAACTATGGTCTTAAAATCACACGATCAGCCCTTTTTAAGAAAATGACGAAAATTCAAAATGGCGGACAGGAAACCGAAACTGAATTCTGGGGCTTGTCTAGTATTTATTATGCATTAACAACTACACTGTAAACTGTAGACAGCCAAAAATCAGACAAAATAACAGCCAAAATGATCAGACATGCAACAGACAGCATCAGACAATCAACAGCCAAAAGTGGCTGTTCAGAACAGACAAGATGAGACAATCACCACACAAAATATGAGCCTGTCTATTTTTCTAGAAATATTGACACTGGAACGATTTGACACTACCTAAGCTACTTACAGTATATCTGGACACTCCTAATCATATCTATTCCATCGCTGTCCAACTCACTCACACAAGCATTCTTATATACAGATTATGAACTACTCTGATATCTTCCAAGATGTCCTTCGCTCTGTCGCTGCTAACTTTCAGGAAGTATATATCCCCTTGAAAGTTGTAAAGAACATAGTAGAAACAGAATTAAAGGATGGCATCAATATGTCAAATATTCAGACCGGTTATTTCAATGCCTTCAAGTATTTCAAAAGAACCCTACTTATTTAAACATTGGATATTCTTATAATCGAAAATTATCAAGGATAGCATCCAATTTTGATAAAATTGTATATACTAGTCATAAGCAGTATGATATGCAGTAGACGTAATAATACAAATTTAGTCCGTGCGATGAGACAAAAATTGTCTGATAAGCAGGAAATTTATATGATAATACGTAGCTTCATCCAAAATACTGATTTGGCTGATAAATTGTCTGACGAGTGGCAGTTTACAGTTTACAGTGTAGCGTTAGAGGTCCTAATAGGTTCTTAAAATCCCTTGGTAGTGTCATTTTCGTTTGTGTACATCAGATCGATCAGACCTCCAAGGCTTTTTGTTGATGCATCATGAATGTTAATCATGCCCCAAAATGCAGTTTCGGTTTTATGTCCGCCATTTTGAAATTTTGGCAATAATTTCACAGACATCAAATGAAATGATATGAATTGCAAAAATTCCAACTTTTGACTATAGGTGACGAACTTGTGGCTCAAACATTAGGAATGTGCGTGTGTTATGCGGCCAATGCAGTGAAAGTGTGAATTTTGACCAATTTAGTATTTTTCTGCATTATTTTAATTAAAATGAATGATGGATTTGCCTCACCAAATGTGGAGAGAAAAAGGATTCAGCAACTTAAGAACATTTTTCATTTCTTCGACTACCTGCAATTTGCAGGCATTCAATTTACATGTATTTATGATAGAACTGAAATTTCATGAAAATCAGTGCTAGATCATGAAATATCGATATATTTCTTGATGATGAGAAAGAAAGAGGTTTGATTGTGAAAATGAGATGAATCTCAGGCATCTCAGCTTCCGTGACCTCAGAATTTCCGATGGTAAATTCCTAATCCTGGAATCACTAATGAGATGTCCTTAGCCCAGGGATGCGGAGTCCGACTCCGACTCCGGGTGGCAAGTACATAAGCCTAGTTTTTAAATATGCTGGTAACCTACATCATAGATCATTATCGGCTTACCTGAACCTATTTTTAGCGATCATTGTTACATCAATTATCAATCATTTTTGATGAAAGTTTATCAAATGTCGCTTTCAGTTGGGCTCCGGCTCCTCCCATCTTGTTGATGTGTGCTTCACACGGTTTTTCTAGAGTCTCTACCAAGCAGGAAAATCCCGCATCCTTCTGCAAAAAATATGACTGCACTTCCGATTTTAATATGCACTTTAGAGAAGCCATTTCACACGATTAGCGTGAGGGTAGGAGGTAATGTTCTCATACAAACTAGTATTTCATTTTTGTCTCTGACCTTTGGTGCGTAGGTGTGATCGAGGCTAGGAAGGCTTGTCTTCTCTACTAAATCACCGAGTGAAAAAACAATCCTTTTATCACTATCACGGGTCATTCCCTCAACTATTACAAGCTTTGCATGCACTGCTGTCTCTGTACTTTTGTTTAACGGAGAAAATTGACATCAAGACAGTGACAGCTATGTACGAGAATAAATAATTTACTTGTATTATATATCGGGTCTAGTTATAGGCCGGAGTCCCGGAGTCCAATCATTTGATAGGACTCCGGGACTCCGACTCCGACTCCGCATCCCTGCTAGCCATTGCATAGCCCGGAATCATTGCATGAAAATGGCTGTAAAAATTTTCTCTTGTAAAAGTTCGAGTTGGTCACCCAAATATCACCTCCAGTATCGTGCGTTCTCCTCCAACTTTACTTAAAGTTTTTTTAAACGTAATTTGCATGGCAGACCCCTATCTTCCAGATTTTAAGATTTATGTACCTATAACACAGAACTGTTTACAGTGCATTACAGTGCACATTTTGGTGCACCGGTGCAAACAGGTGCGACTAGAGATCTAGAAACTCCCTAATACAATGTGTTACTTCTATCAGACAGTATGCCGCCAAATTTCAGCAGATGTAACCACGACACCATAAGGGATGATATAGTCTGTCGGGCCTTGCCAGGCTTTGGCAGATTTGAACCATCAACGTGGGGCTGGAGGACGTGCAAGCATGCCCTTCAACGACAAGGCCACCGCACCATTTGTTGATAGCGTGACTTAGCCAGGTAGGCACCGCTGTAACATAGGTGCGTGGTGAGCGGATGGCATTCTGCATCCTAATGCCGCATCTGATATTCAGAAGGGGTATTGATTTTGCGATGTAAAGTCGGTCATCAAAACATAAAACATAAGATTTACATGTAGTCAGCACACCGCATTCAGCACACCGAAAATATAACTTGAAACTGCTATTGCTCCCTAATTTGAGTAAACATAATTTCCAGAAGACGGATATTGCGTAGGATGTCAGGTTTTGATGGCAAGAATTGCACGCCTTCACTACTATTATAATTAAACATTGGATTAGCAGCGACAAAATAGAATAAAACGCCTTTTCCGCTCAGGCTGTCAATGAATTTATTTTGAATGCACTTTTCACAGTCAAATCTATTTTCAAAAGCTCCGATTAAAGAAAGAAAAAAACCATCCGAGCTTCCACTGCTTCTTTCAAAGTTGACATAATTTCATATCTTTTTTCTTTCCGCAGCGAATTGTCATAGTTTTCTGATTACGTAACGAGACAGTAATCGGTGTTTTCCTACAGTCAAGCGAAAAAAACTTTCTCATAAAATTCATAAAATCATAAAACTTTCTCATAAATGGAATCCACTTGGCTGCTCATAAGTCTTTAAAATTGAATCAATTGTCAACTGAAGTTGTCGATGAGAATTATTTTCATTAATTGTGTTTTTGTCGATGAATATTTCACAACTCTATCCACAGCGGGCTGTGAAGCACATCAATATCCCTCAGAAATTTGCATGTTATAATTTAATGTGGACGATTTTCTTTCAAATCTTGTGACCTCTCAGTGAAAATATTTTATTTGTTTTGAGTACGTTTAAATGAAAGCCTAAAAAAATATGAGGGGAGGGGGAATCTGATGGTTATTTCATGATTAGATAGGATTCGTTATAAAAATTCAAGTGAAGTATTACTGTTAAATTTTCAGCAGTAGTATTTGCAGATATATTCAAAATTCCAGGCTTCATTCAACGTCTAAAGAAAAGCATGTGAAGTCGATGAGATCACGCTGAATTTGCAAATATGAATGTCAAACCAACTCGCACGAAACTGATTGTGATTTTCTTGGAATAAGCCGATAGATTCTGATCTGTTATCTGTCGGACTGCAAATACTTGGTAGATTTGATATGCTGCAATGCCATTCAGTCGATATCAGGCTGTCAACATAAAGTCTAACCCTGTAGGTTTTACGCTTGATATTCCTCTGAAAATCGTCGCCTCTCAGATGATGCCAAGTAGTGCCTACTCAAAGTTTGATGCATTTTGAAGTTTATTGATAGCAGATAGATAAGGATGTCTCTGAAGACAGCAAAGAAATATGCAGGATGAGCATCATAGTAACAGAATTGATCAGTCTTTTACTTAGATTTGTTTTGAGAAATCCTAGACAACGATAAGAAATCAATCCGGATAAAAGCAACACCATTCATTGACTAGTGAAGGCGTCAGCAAATGCTTAGCTGTGATCAAACTCTTTGATTTTCCCACATCCATGTCGGTGTATTGAGTTGCGAAAATGATGTAGGACGGAAATCGATTCTTTTCATTGCTGTGTGTATTATGTAGCATTTTTAGAAGCGATTAGCTTTATGTGGCTCTATCATCCTTCGTGGAAACTGAATGAAATGGTTCATACAATCCACAGCTGACCCGAATCCACAACCTCTGCTTGTCTGGACCTGTCCGTGGAACGAGATTCTGAAACGTCGATCTGTAGTATGGAGGGAAACCAAAATTGTATCTATTTATTTCTGATGATTATTTGTGAAGACTACAGCATGAATGCCATTGAATTGATCAATACAAACTGTATTAAATAATAATTCAGGTTATTAGCAATATGTCGAAAATCATTCCTTTCAATTTCGCTATTTTTAGATGTTTAATTTCTGAATACCCCAACTAAAAACTTCGTCATCGATGTGTTTGTCTGTTCTTGAAAGGTGACTTTGTCTTTTTGTTGTCCTAATAGATCTTATTCATAAGATGGCGTCAGACATTACCTGCAAGTTTGCAAATCAGATTTAATAGGAGCCCCGCATGTCAAAGAAGAATGCGAGAGAGAGAGTATCATATCAGTTTGCTCATTAAAATTACCCGTAGAAAATATCACTTCCGGGTCAAACCTTCATAATATTCCTCGGGAATGTTTAAAATGAATATTGTAATGAGAATAGAATATAGAGGTCAAATCAGGTCCACAACCACATTACATAAATTTATGAATATGATATTTGCTGAAAAATTAATCCCGATTTTCTATTTTGCCTCAACAATCTAAGTTACATAACATTTCTATTGAGACTTAGTTAAATGCAATATAGCAATAACAGTTACTTACGCAATAAGTGCAGAGCATCAATCTTCATTGCATTTTTCAAGATCAACATGTCGATGCATGACCCCGAACATAGAAGTAGATAATAGTACACTAGAATGGAGGTTTGATATCTTGTCTATGTACAATGATGGCACATGAAAAAATCTATGGTTTGCAGATGAGATTCGATCTAAACCATTATATCATAGTGAAACTATTTGCCAAGTTGGTTGTGAAAGTTGTTGACAGCAAATTGCAGGATTTTCATGAAGAGAATTGCAAGTGAGATGGCGGCATTGTTTCATGGGAAATATCCTACTATTCCATGGATTAATATAGTGTGTCTATTTGTAGCAGTCACTGACAACAATTCTCCAATTCTTCAATTTTGGAATGCGAATTAAAAATTAGTTCACAAAGTCATAATTGAAAGTGGTCGGTGTGCTGTTTGTAAGAACATCTGAAGAATTCACAGATACAAAGTCTAATTATTGGATAATTTCTCGGTCAAGCGGCTAAGAACCTATTGTTTTTCTAGAATATATACATTGAAAGCTTCTTGACCTACAATCATTTCTCAAATAAATAGAATGTCGCTGGAACTATTCAATTAATCATTGAATGACTTATGTGATATAAGTTGATGATATTTTGAAAGCTGATATTGAAAATTGTTCAAATATAAAGAACAGGGGAACCCTTCAAAGTAAAATGAATACTCTGAGATTTCTTGGCCTGTGATTTCAAGCTGAAATAATGTATGTTCTGCAAATCAACATTACAAGTTGCACATGTGTCTGATTATACTCTTGATAGATTATAGGAGCGATATTTCAAAATGATGAACGTAGAGAACGTTTAAAAGGATTTCCTTCTTTGTCATCCTGTCACCGCTGTATTGCTTTCGTGTACATAATCTTTGGACTAGGGGCAACAATCCAGACCACAAATTGGCTTAATACTTTAAAATGCCAACCAGAAAACAAGAAAGCCAGTCCGCAAAATTTGGGTTTGGCCTGTCACGACCTCCCCAAGGTACGAACAGAAAAAAGGCCAAATCCCTGTGAGTGAATGTGTTTATTAAGTGCAAGGCAGGTGGTGGCCCTTAAGAGAGCCGATTTGGCGTTCGCAGAGAATGTGAGTGTACGTGCAGTTGTCAACTTGGCAATGACAGCGGTCGTGAGCCGAAGGGTCGCAGCAGCGTCGTTGATTCCCAACAAGAGATCGTGCGTACTGTAGGCGGGAGAGAGATGAGAGAGAGTGTTTGGTCCGTCAGCAGGGAGTTTTGATGTCTCTCCAAATGTGTAGGATCGATCATCCACCTGGAGCGTATGATTGGCGCCCAGCCACTCGCCGGCTCCCTGTCACCGGGCATCGCTTCGCCCTCCCGTCAGAGAAGGGAAGAAGAGTCTGCGCCGATCAATGGCTCATGCAAGCGACTCCATTGGTCGTCGCTGCCTTGAAAGTTAATGTACGTTAAGTATCACTTCTGCCGAGTAGTCTTGATGAGGAAAGAGAGAGAAGTCTGCATTTTCGTCACATCCCCGGCATAAAAGAGCGTTGATAGTCGGAGCATTGCGATGTCTTGAAACGCGAAGAAATGTTCTCCAATCACCACAAAAATGTTCATCACAACCTTTTAATTCACTCAGGATTTGTTTGGTCTCTGAAACGGATCCTGGGTAGATCTGTCAGAAAACTGGGAACCGGTGCGGGATAAGGCATCAGCCCAAATGTTGTCTTTTCCCTTTATATGACAGACAATAAGGTTAAACTCCTGAAGAGCTAAACACCAAGCGAGTAATCTACGATTCTTGAACCTCATTTTATTGAGAAAAATCAACGGATCATGATCTGTGTGAACTTTTACTGAACCCACTGGAGAGGCAATATAAATCTCAAAATGTTTAACTGCACTGAGTAAGGCGAAGGCCTCTTTCTCTATTGTAGAGTAATTCTTTTGGTGCTTATTTAACTTTTGTGAGAAATATGCAACTGGAAATCTTTCACCTTCAATAATTTTCTTTTTGTCTGGGCCTACTCGATACGGATGTGATTTGATCGGAGTGATATCACTCGTTAGACAGACGTCGTGCTCAATAACATCCGTACGAGACGGTACATCGCCGAAGATGCTCTTGAATTCTACTATCAAGTTTTCGAGTGAATTTCCTTCGTCTGATGTCAGATGATTTGTTAGTGATTTCATATCTTTCAGTATATCAGAATTCGCTAATCTCGCGTTTTGATTGTCATTTTTAATTTCAAAATCAATATCTTGCACACTAAGAACCGAATCGGACTCAATTGATCTTGCATAATATTCCTTTATCATGTTAGCATGACATAATTGTGTACCTTTCTTTCGATTTGGTGTGCTCACGATGTAATTTAACTCATCTATCTTACTCGAAATGACATATGGGCCCTGATAGCGAGCTTTCATCGGATTGCTCACAATCGGCAAGAGTACGAGGACTTTTTCCCCAACGCTAAAACTTCGAACTTTTGATTTCTGATCGTACAGTTCTTTCATGGATATTTGTGCTGTTCTAAGGTTCTTATGTGCCAGTTCGGTAGCATTCACTAACTTTTCACGGAAATCTGAGACATATGACAGCAAATCTTTCTGTTGTAGATTTTCATTTAAGAGACTTTCTTTCAGCAAACCTAACGGGCCTCGGACTGCGTGGCCGAACACTAGTTCGAAAGGACTGAAGCCTAATGACTCTTGAGTGGCTTCTCTGGCTGCAAATATCGCAAAATGGACACCTTTATCCCAGTCTTTTTCGTGTTCAATACAGAAGGACCGCAACATGGTCTTCAGCGTAGAGTGGAATCTTTCCAATACTCCTTGCGACTGAGGGTG
Source organism: Prostheceraeus crozeri (assembly GCA_907163375.1). Taxonomy (NCBI): domain Eukaryota; kingdom Metazoa; phylum Platyhelminthes; order Polycladida; family Euryleptidae; genus Prostheceraeus; species Prostheceraeus crozeri. The sequence continues at coordinate 26,793 of CAJQUW010002326.1, read as the reverse complement.
GTAGGCTGATGATCGCACTTGTTTGGCACCGATCAGGTTTACGACTTGCTGAAACAAGCCCGACATGAAATTTGAGCCCTGGTCTGATTGTATTTCCTTAGGGAGTCCAACAAACGTGAAGAACTTCAGCAGGCTGTCTGCAATTTGGACGGCCGTCATTCTTTTTAACGGGATGGCCTCCGGAAAGCGTGTAGATGCGCACATAATAGTTAGCAAATACTGATTTCCTGCTCGAGTTTTTGGGAGAGGGCCAACACAATCAATAATTATCCTCGAAAATGCACTTTCGACTATTGGAAGCGGTCGAAGTGGCGATTTAGGAATCACTTGGTTTGGCTTTCCGGATACTTGGCAAATATGACATCGTCTGCAAAAGGCAGTAATGTCTGATCTTATCCCGGCCAAGCCCCCAATTTTCTGTTACGACCTCCCCAAGGTGCGAACAGAAAAAAGGCCAAATCCCTGTGAGTGAATGTGTTTATTAAGTGCAAGGCAGGTGGTGGCCCTTAAGAGAGCCGATTTGGCGTTCGCAGAGAATGTGAGTGTACGTGCAGTTGTCAACTTGGCAATGACAGCGGTCGTGAGCCGAAGGGTCGCAGCAGCGTCGTTGATTCCCAACAAGAGATCGTGCGTACTGTAGGCGGGAGAGAGATGAGAGAGAGTGTTTGGTCCGTCAGCAGGGAGTTTTGATGTCTCTCCAAATGTGTAGGATCGATCATCCACCTGGAGCGTATGATTGGCGCCCAGCCACTCGCCGGCTCCTGTCACCGGGCATCGCTTCGCCCTCCCGTCAGAGAAGGGAAGAAGAGTCTGCGCCGATCAATGGCTCATGCAAGCGACTCCATTGGTCGTCGCTGCCTTGAAAGTTAATGTACGTTAAGTATCACTTCTGCCGAGTAGTCTTGATGAGGAAAGAGAGAGAAGTCTGCATTTTCGTCACAGGCCCAACTCAGTTCCCCCGGAGTGTGCCATAATTTTCATGCAATTTCCATTCTAGGACTTTCTATGGCATTGTTAATTTCTATGTTGATAGTTGACTTGACATAGAAATTGGCTTGATAGATATAAATGCCAATCAGAAAACTTGGAAACCAGATCGTAAAATTTGCATTTTGCCCCAACTAAGTTCCCCCGCCGTGTGCCATAATTTTCATGCAATTTCCATTCTAGGACTTTCTATGGTATTGTTAATTTCTATGACCCCGAAGGGCGGGGGCATAGTTTGCTGATCAAGAATGATGCAATTAAGATGGATATCTTTGCTCGAGTTGTGTAGGTAATTTTATTTTTCACCGATATCATGACTATTATGACTAATCTAATTCTACGGTGTTTGATGAGTTACAATAATAAACAGGTTTTATATAATTCAATCGCTTATATCTATATAGAAATCTCTAATTCAACCAGTGCAATAATGAAAAAAAAACCAGTGCAATACAGGCCCTCAATAACATTTGCTACTTTGTATCTACGGTAATACACGGTTGAACCAATTAGAAGTTATCTATGAGTGGAGAAGTAGATTGACCGCACTGATTTGTGCATAGAATGCTAATCAAATAAAAGTGCGCTTACATCTGAAGCAACGCAGCTGTACGACAAGCAAAGTTTTTGCTGTTTAACCCTCAGAGACATGAGGGGGGTCCAGTGGACCCCGGAGCCACATTTTTCTATTTCATTTTTTACGCTGACGATATATCAACCACTCAAGCCCATACAAAATCATCATTTCTGACAGTGAATCTGCATGTGTTATTTCATTTCAATTGAATCAGTAGAGGTATGCCAGATAGGCCAAGGGGGTCCACTGGACCCCCCTCAGGTCTCAGAGAATGTAGAAATTCCATCACAAAATTTTTGTAATTAGATGAAAAATGATTTCGAACATGTCCACGATGGTGTATAAAGAGTGAAAGTCATTGATTCATTGTTTGCATCATGCTCGTAGATGTGCAATGTGTTGGAAGATCGCAAAATGTGAATATTTTGCTTTCGCACATGATCTCGCGTGACTGGTTGGCCTATATGAATAACTCGACATAAATCGATGTCCGAAATGAAAGCTATCATTATATTCATAGTTGAGCACCAAAAACTGATTGATGACAAACTTTTCACGGCAGTAATGATAAGTTTGAGATCTCCACAGCTGTTTTTGACTTTAGAAGTACAGCAATTTTAACTCATTTTAGGTCTATTTCTGATAGCTTTGGATAAATTTGAAGGAATGTACAAATGGAAAGGATCAGCTGTATGAATTAAATCAATTTCATCAAAATCAACTATCTGAGGCTTTATGGTGACACAAAATATCGTAAAGCCGCCTCCTAGTACAAATGATGCTGTACTAAATGTGGTTGACTTACAAAAACATCATATTTTCGCACGTGTTTACTGAGAAGGCTGAAAGTCACTCAAGGGATTCTTTATACCGACCTGCTACACGCAAACATCATTGTTTTACTTAAAATCAACTTTCCTAATGTTTTGATATCGATTTAAGCAGGTAAACTAAGTTTATGTTAAATGGGTCCACTGGACCCCCCTCAGGTCTCAGAGGGTGTGAAAAAGCTCAGGTCTCTGAGGGTTAACACCTCTCGATGCGAGACGCGTAATGCAAAGATAACTCAAATCGCGTCATTATGGACTCATTGGGTTGAAAGTCATCGCAGAACATTTGAGGAAGTGGGAAAATTCAGAACTTGCAAAAAGTACCTTTGACAATAGGTCATCATCGTACCCTTCCATGGCACAGATCACGAGATAAAAAGTTGGAACACATGTGAAAGCTGAATATTAAGAAAGCGCATGCCTTCGTCTGAAGATAAGCATTGCGAAAATACGATGACGGGACGCGATTCCCTTCCCCCTACCCGGTATGGATATGCCTAGCGCCCACGGTCTTTTATTTAGGTACAGTATGTGATAGAAACTCATCAAAATCGAAAATGTCATGACTTAATTTCATTTTCTTCATTTCATTAATTTCATTAATTTCATTTGACCGGAACTCCTTATTCAAAAAAGGAAAAATGTGATCAAGGTCGACGACAAAGTGAATTCTTGATCATTAATTGAATTCTGTTTCCTATCTGTGACGATTTCGCTATTCCAATAGTTTTATGGGTGAACAGAGCGCTGATACAGTACGACGGCTAGATGGTGGTTTTCAATAGATCTCGTTCCGATGTGAGCATTATAAGTGAGGTAATTAAGAATACTGCCATTAATCCACGCCAAAACCATAGTAATAAATCAGTTAATTAAAATCACATCACAAAATGCGTTTCCCACTACATTGATTTTCCCCACTGTCACATCTGTGAATATGAAGATTCCATCAATAGTAGTGGAAATACGGCGTACACTCCTCATTTTACATACCACAGAAGTCCACCACTCTTCATGTATGATAACAAAGAAGTAGAACAGCCACAGAATTAGATTGTTTAAACGCATCACTTTGCTAGAAGTGCAAACTGATTCAAAACGATTGCACATGCAGGAACTTAATAAGTGGGCAAAAAGAAATTTTTAATACCTTACAGAGATAGGAAAAATGGTCATGCGTCGCTTGCGGATTGCTCTGAATTCCTTCAAAATGCTCCGATCGCCGCGACTCCTTCAGATTCGAAGAATTCAGATCATTGCGCAAAAGTTTTCTCGATAATGTTGGGCCCTCAAATCATTTTAAAAAAAGTTAGCAGGCGCATGAAAAAACGTTCACAAACGTCTCTGAAGAACTTGACATCGTCTGTGTCTCTTTGCCGTGTGATCCGGTTGATAACAGTCATTGAAACTTTGCACAATTTGGCGTGTTTAATGTTGAACTGGCTGCTCATTGTTCGATTGCTATGGTATTATGTCAAGAGATTGTGCCATTTCATTTACGTTACATGTTCCAATGTTTCCATAGAAATAAACTGTTTATCTGAAGTTCGCTAGAGTGGAAATTGATTCAAGGTCGTGACACATACGGGGCAACTAAGTTATGGAATGAAGAACCAATAAAATCAAAGCGAAAAGTTTAATTTCTGTCCATGACTGATTCCTGCAATTCATAAATTCATGAAACGTCGCATCGTCCTGCGTTCTGTTGGGATTTGCGTCACAATGATGATCTCATCGCAGGAAATCGCCATCTGATTGCTTATTTATCAGCTCCTCAAATTTGCACCTCAACTTCACGGTCGGTAATTTAGACACTGTTGCTTACAATGTTCACAGAAGTGCACGAAGATGTAAAGTAGACCCAGATGAATCCAGGCGATTCCAGCCACGAATATAAACATACATCAATCCTGCACCGTGTCTCAGGGATAAATGCCAGTCGGCGACAAAGCACATACATAAGCCTGTTCCTTGTAGTTATAATCCAGAAACATTAGCTGACGTTGACACTTTCACAGAGTAAGAATTGTTTCTTAATCTCTTTCTAGATAATTCTCTGATAGAATGTAATTATTGTTGAGCATCGTCGCTCGATGAGTGCGACATGTAGATACATGGACATCATGGTCTCGAAAGGAGCTTCTATTGTGAGAAGAAAGAGAATTGCATGCATTGATGGATTATCAGTCTTTCATGTGTTTCTGAATTATTTATGAATCTTTAGAATGCTCCTAATATGATTGCTGTTTCTGATTGGAAGAATTAAAGTCATAGTCCAAAGGTTTTGTCGAATGAATCAAGAATATGTCTCTCAGTATTAAGATGCCCGCATATTTGTCTTCAGTGGGTTTGTAAATGATAGCCAGTGGAACTACAGTGTATACTTATTCAAACACAAATCGAAAAAAGATGACGCCAAATATACAGTAGAAAATGTAATAGCTAACATAAATCATCTTGATACCAATCGATTCTTTTTTTTTGAATAGTTTACCGAAGGGGGAAATATATTTGAGTAAAAAGGTGAAAATTATGTCATTTTAAATAATATTTGTTACTTTTGGAAGCATGTGGTGAAGATCAAATCCAGTTCTTAATGACATGAAAATTCTTAGGTTTTTAATGAATTTTAATATAAAAAAATCATCATCATACAAATAAATTATCGAATTTCATGCACTTTGACACCGACGTAATTGAAGCTTATAATTTGCTATCAGGTGCTCGAGTCACTTCCAGTTAAGCACTTATAGTCCAGTAAAGCATGCTGCAATTAATGTTTTTAACCCATAAGGGCCAATTATTTCTAAATGCTAATTTTATTTTTCTATAAAAAGTTCAAACGCAATTTGAGGGAGCTCTAGGCATCGTGTGAGGTTGGGAGAGGCACCATTCTTGACTAATTGATATCCTCTTTCTTCACATCACTCTTTTGGCATCCCTGGGGATCAACGTTGCCTCGCATCCAAAACACCGCGTCACAGTGTTCCTAAAAGGAACATTGGTCTGAAATGGGTTAAAAAAACTTGCATATTTCCTATTTTTCTTACTATCATGAATCAAGATACCTCACTGTAAGACATCTTGCTTTTCTTCCACAAGAAAGCGCCTCACTTTCCTCAAGATAATTTACGATAAGTCATCTTGCCAAAAACGCACAAGATATTACGCAAGATGCTTCAATTTTTGCAAGCGGTGCAAGGTGTTTTGGCTTTTTCACAAGACGACAACCAAAACCTACGTAAACGCAGTGTAATGTCGAAAAATTATTACATAAATGTGATGTATGCTAATTCCAATTGAATGTGATCATTATAGTTTCTTCAAAAATGCTGGAAATAAATACTTATCTCACATTTTCTTCTCTTCTTCCAGGATATGGTCATGTTGCTCCAAAGACAGAATTTGGTATGTTCTTGACAATGATCTACGCTCTCATCGGCATTCCATTGACTTTTCTCTATCTTTCCAATATTGGTGATTATCTTGCTACTGTATTTCGACTCTTATACGTCAATATCTGTCGCGCCTGTAAGGCAAAAATCACTGAATCTCAACTACGCCGTCAACTTGCACAAGCTTATGCCAACAAGGCCGGACTAGCCAATTACTTCCCCGGTAGCGACCGCCCTTTATCTTCCCGGACCCCTCCGACCTCCTCAAAGACTGTACCGGCATCGGAGACAGGTGGGAAGAAATCAACGAAATCATCCACCAATCAGCAGTTTTATACCGAAGGTTATGATATCGGGAAACATGGTCCAGTCCCTCATTTCCAAGCAAAGTTCTACTGCTATGCACGACTTCTACCAGCGTTCCGGTCCAGTTCCAACAGGCAGATGACTTCTTCATATTCCAATTATTCCACAGCTCTGCATCCTCCAATAGGAACCGTACAATTGGCGAACTGGACGGATATCGAACAGGATGTTGATGTCGCCCCAATGGATGAGGAATTCTGTGACAAAATAATAGCAGCGAAGGAAAATCAGTTAAATAGAAGTTACCTCAAGTATCACAATAATATCGATCGACCTGCCAATGATTCTTTACGACTGAATCGTCCAGACAACGCCACAATTCGCTCCGAGCAGCAGAGGTCGAGACCTGACATCGAGACCATCTTCAAATCTCCGATGGAAACTTATCATTCCGTTGACTCAGACCGGCAGAATCCAAATTATCGCCTGCGGAGAGTTAGTTATATCTCCAGTGGTGACGAATTCTGTGATAACGACTCTGTGTTTGGACTCTATCAGAAGACGTTGAATACTTCAAAAAAGAAAGAAACTGTTACTGTCCCGATCAGTCTGTCATTGGGGATAATCATTATTTACATCGTTCTTGGCTCCATCATCTTCAATTACTGGTCTTCAGATCGCAGATACTATTTGAAATGGTCATACTTTTGCTTCATTACACTTTCCACGATTGGTTTCGGTGATATTGTACCAGGTAAGCAACTTGAATTTCCCTGATTCGTTTCCTATGCAAATGTCATCATCTTTACACTGTAAATCGCTCAATACCAATCACATACGAAGGATTCATACCAAAGTATTTCTTTGGTATATTTCTGTATTCTCTTGGTATATATTTGTATGCTTTTCGTATGTTTTTTCAAATGTGGTATGATTTACATACGAATGCCATACCAGCACAATGCTAAAAGAAAGTATAAATCATGTCCAAAGTATGTTGATTTAAGGCCTTTTGTCAATAAAGATCACACTAATGTTACTACTGTTCTGTAAGTAGTGAGATAATAACATTCAAGAGTCATGCTTCCAACACTGAATTCGATTTTAAGAGTGAGTCTAAGGCATTTCATGAATAATCAACAAGATTTCAACCATCAACAATTATGCATTATATAATTTTGAAATTAAGCATATTATCAATCCGAAATAAAAACACATCATAATTCATAAACGCAAAAATAGTTATGTTTGAGATACATAAGTCAACATGATTGCACGAAAGATATCGTTTGAAAGAATTGATATTTATCAACTTGGTTCATAAAATACAGCTAACTAAACATCCTGTGAACGTTACTAGACAAGTAGCAACGACGACAATCTCGTGGAGCATAAAATTCACAATAAATCTATTCTAGCTAAATTGCACGCTATCAAAAAGAAATATTCACGACTGGTGTTACTGAAAAAAGTTATTTGACAGTAGTATATAATGTATACATATTTTTTGCTATGTGACTTAAAGCTCTTCATACGAAACACATACCAATTTGCAACTGGTCTTGTATATAGAACATACCAACAACTCGTATTTTAGTGTAATCACAGTGCCAATCACAGTGTATCACAGTGTATTTCAGTGCCAATCACAGATAGATGAGTTCGTATTACTACATACCAATCACATACGAAAGTAAGTGAGGCTTCGTATGAAAAACATACCAGATCTCTGTAAGCATACGAGAATCTCGTATCAGATGTTAGTTTCAAATTGTATGTGATTTTGGTATCCAGCGATTTACAGTGTAGTTTCAGGTTGATAAAAATAGTAAACCCTGGAAATGTCTTGACAAGCATTCTTTCAATTTTCTTGAATTTTATCATGTGCGGGGGTTGAATAAGGGCTACTTAAATTTATAAATAAATAGAAGTAAAGAAATAAAGCTTCACAGCGATATGAGCTCGAATTTGGTTGCACGCCATTGAAATGAAGTCAAAATTCAATCAATTCTCTCGACCAATCCTGTCTTCTACAAATTGTCAACGCTTATCCGAAGGTATATATTAGCATATTAGCAGATATGAAATCAACCAGGACAAATGTGCAGACTGTAAACCAGTTCTCTGAACAATGGATAAGTGATCTCTTTGAAAATGCTTTTGATGCATTACAGATACATTGATGCCGAAATGAGTGAACGAAAGAGAATTCGTGATAGCCGTTCACTTCAAAATTGCTCATCAATGCGTTATCTGATCACAAACAAATATTCTCATACCTTCATGAGATGTATTCAAGTTACTTCCTATCATATCTGTGTACAATGTACATGCATGTGACGAAAACAATCTGATGCATGTGAAAATATGGTTCCAGTTTCGGATAAAATGTTCCATTTGATTAACATGTGCCTTTCTTTGACAAGAGGAGTAACCGGACAGAACTCGAAAGACGCGCAGATTCGTACTAGGAATTCGTACTAGGAACATGGTGGAAATCATTCTGTGAAAGTCTCATTTTCGGCCGCGCTCTCTGCAGAAGCTCGTGCTGGCTGCCCGACTATGAGGTGTACATCATTCTGTGAAAGTCTCATTCTCGTCCTCGTTCCCTGCACAAACTTGTGCTGGCTGCCGGACTATGAGGTGTACATCATTCTGTGAAAGTCTCATTGTCGGCCTCGTTCCCTGCAGAAACTCGTGCTGGCTGTTGGACTATGAGGTGTACATCATTCTGTGAAAGTCTCATTTCGGCCTCGTTCCCTGCAGAAACTCGTGCTGGCTGCCGGACTATGAGGTGTACATCATTCTGTGAAAGTCTCATTGTCGGCCTCGTTCCCTGCAGAAACTCGTGCTGGCTGCCGGACCATGAGGTGTCCGTCATTCTGTGAAAGTCTCATTGTCGGCCTCGTTCCCTGCAGAAACTCGTGCTGGCTGCCGGACTATGAGGTGTCCGTCATTCTGTGAAAGTCTCATTCTCGGCCTCGCTCTCTGCAGAAGCTCGTGCTGGCTGCCCGACTATGAGGTGTACATCATTCTGTGAAAGTCTCATTCTCGTCCTCGTTCCCTGCAGAAACTCGTGCTGGCTGCCGGACTATGAGGTGTACATCATTCTGTGAAAGTCTCATTGTCGGCCTCGTTCCCTGCAGAAACTCGTGCTGGCTGTTGGACTATGAGGTGTACATCATTCTGTGAAAGTCTCATTGTCGGCCTCGTTCCCTGCAGAAACTCGTGCTGGCTGTTGGACTATGAGGTGTCCGTCATTCTGTGAAAGTCTCATTCTCGGCCTCGCTCTCTGCAGAAGCTCGTGCTGGCTGCCCGACTATGAGGTGTACATCATTCTGTGAAAGTCTCATTCTCGTCCTCGTTCCCTGCAGAAGCTCGTGCTGGCTGCCCGACTATGAGGTGTACATCATTCTGTGAAAGTCTCATTGTCGGCCTCGTTCCCTGCAGAAACTCGTGCTGGCTGTTGGACTATGAGGTGTCCGTCATTCTGTGAAAGTCTCATTCTCGGCCTCGCTCTCTGCAGAAGCTCGTGCTGGCTGCCCGACTATGAGGTGTACATCATTCTGTGAAAGTCTCATTCTCGTCCTCGTTCCCTGCAGAAACTCGTGCTGGCTGCCGGACTATGAGGTGTACATAATTCTGTGAAAGTCTCATTCTCGTCCTCGTTCCCTGCAGAAACTCGTGCTGGCTGCTGCCGGACTATGAGGTGTACAACATTCTGTGAAAGTCTCATTGTCGGCCTCGTTCCCTGCAGAAACTCGTGCTGGCTGCCGGACTACGAGGTGTACATCATTCTGTGAAAGTCTCATTCTCGTCCTCGTTCCCTGCAGAAACTCGTGCTGGCTGCCGGACTATGAGGTGTACAACATTCTGTGAAAGTCTCATTGTCGGCATCGTTCCCTGCAGAAACTCGTGCTGGCTGCTGCCGGACTATGAGGTGTACAACATTCTGTGAAAGTCTCATTGTCGGCCTCGTTCCCTGCAGAAACTCGTGTTGGCTGCCGGACTACGAGGTGTACATCATTCTGTGAAAGTCTCATTATCGGCCTCGTTCCCTGCACAAACTTCTGCAGGCGACCGAATTCGAGCAATGAAAATGCCACAGCAGTAACTTCAGTAGGGATTTTTCGAACCTCGTTCAACATGAGTCTCTGAATACTGCCACAAGAGATACCGCAGATATTAAGTTATCTACTGAATGAATGAGCGAACCTGAGCTGTTCAAATTAGCGTTTGGAAACAGATAACAAGTATATCTCTCACTAGTTGCAGCGTCAGACTGGAGGGGGCTCGAGATTCGAGAATTTTAAATATTGGTTGACAGGTCAATAGCTTTATCAGTATATAAACTTAAAAAATGTCTGATACTCGTATCAACATGATGGTTCTCTAATTCTTTACACTGTTCATCATGATCATTATCATATCAATTGTTCTATAATTTTGATGTCGTCCAATAAATCTTCAAATTTTTGATGATTCATTTTGAAAATTTAAGTCTGATATTTCATGATTGCTTATAGAAGAGTGTGAACAAATTGATGTTTGACATCGATTTGCAATCTCATTTTCAAAATGGAAAAGTCTGATTAGCGGCATCTTTATCCACTATCAGGAGTCATGGGAAGACCTAGCTCACATGCCATATCAATGTGACTTACTTTTTGATATGCGCCAATATACATCTGCAGCAATTTAGAGATAACATATCACACTATTTCTGCGTTGAAACCGATTCTGGACTCTGTTGAAAGTAAAGAAGATATCGCTGACAGTGAAATTAGATATTTTCGACAGCCTCGTTCTCAGTGTGTTATTCTATGGCTGTGAAACATGGCCTCTGTCAGAACAAATGAAGGCATTACACCCAGCACACACCAAATACAGAAGTCGTGCGAAGAAGACGCTCACCTAACAAAAAGTATATTCACTAAGTGACATGCCACGCTCAATTACGCGACAGTCCTGTTATAAAAACTTCGCGTCTCATCTGCATGTATCAGAGGCTAAACAATGTGATAGGACCTAAATTTCATGCTCAGGGCAGACAGAACATGCATAAGCGGTTCATCCACAGAATTAGATTCATCTGCGCGCGCTTCGGTTTCCTAGAAAGGAAGGGTTATATGTAACCTTAATATCGAAATGGTAGAGGACACGAGAGCCAGTCAGCGAGGCGCTCGTGCTGTGATATCACTTCGCACACACCAAAACACACATCGATGCCTGGATAACATTCGATTCAGTGTATGCACTATACAGTGAGAAATGCTGAGGAGAGGATGTGAAATCATCAAGTGAACTAATTTTCGTACGCCTGCTACTTTTTTTGATAATGATCGGAAGGGCCAACATTACGGAGAAAACTTGTGCGCAATGATCTGAATTCTTCGAATCTGAAGGAATTTTGGCAATCGAAGCACTTTGCTGGAACTCACATTAATCCGCAAGCGACGCACAACTTTTTTTCCTATCTCTACGGTATTAGGAATTCCTTTTTGCCCACTCAATAGGTTCCTCGATGTGCCGGCGATTTCGTATTAATCACACTTCTAGCAAACCGAAGCAGATAAACAAAATATTTAATTCTGTGGAAGGGGAATTTCTTTGGGTATTTATTTTCTGTATTAGTGTGGCAGTACTGCAATGATGACTTAAATTGTTTTTGAAAAGCAGTTTTTGTAAAGCATAAAATAACCAGCAGTCTTTTGTGCATGATTTCTTTTTTTGGTGATTAGCAAGTAATTGTCATACGATGATTTTGGTAACTTTTATTAAATGTCTGACTATTATTTATACCGGGCCTCACTGAAGCAGTGAGTGTAAAGTACAAATGCTATGTCATGGGTGTTCATGAATCCTGGGTTTCAATGAGCGGACGTGTAATGTGTCACAAGAATAATAAAATCGAATTTGTGGAACATTCAAATGCATCTTCACGTAGACTAAATTTGAACTGATTCCCGACATTGAAATCCGACATTGCATGATAGTTATAAAGGATTAGAACTGTGGTACACATTGAAAGAAATGCTGAGCGTCGTGTACACAAAATAAACTCAAAATTCCAATTTTAAATGTAAAACCTACTTTCGTAACTTCACCATCTCTAAAAAGTCAAATAAAATAGAAATAATCAATTCCTTGTAAGTCTTGCTTTCGTAATAATAGTCATGTTTGTTATTTGAAAACTGCTGTTTATAAGATCACATGTAATAAATGTAATGATAATTATATCGATGAAATACGATGCATCATGAGAATGGGAATCATTCACCATGGTATTCAGTTTGTTTGCATCTCATTTTGAAAATTTTCTGGGATAAAAAATATTTTCCTTTTTTTGTTGCATTGAATTGACAAAGACGTAGTCGAAAGCTCTTCAATATAATTATTATTGGCCGTATCGTTGTTATTTTAAATTAAGATAGACATCTGAGCAGGACCAAATGGATGACTTTCTATGGTACGCAGTTTCCATTCATCAGTCAATAATCGGCTGAAACCTCCAATGTGTTTACAAATAGTGTTTATAATGTGTTTACAACCTCCAATGCAGTGTAAATTCCATCTTGCTACTGTCATCTTTATGATCAGCATTCTCCCAATTCTGATATCAAGCGCAGGAGAATGGCGTAAAGTATAATTCATTTTAAATTGATTTTCGATGTTATTTCGTTGAAAGCAATCGTTTCTCCATTTCAAATATTTTCATTATTGAATTTGCATTTGAACATGCTGCGGTGTTCAATTTACGATCATTCGTCTTCGTTATTTAATTAAAACTATTTGCGTTGTGAATTCGAAATTCGAAGAGGCAAATCAAGAAAACTAAGCCTTAACTTGATTCTCTACAGAATTTGATATCAAAGGGATTTGAAATTAATGGAATTTATTGGTTTTCTTTCAGTGCTTCTCATTTGGAAATTTAATAGAATTAGCGCTCTATTTTAAAACTGAAGAGAGTTCCTCATCGTCTCTTGTTTACAAAGTCATTTGAACTCAGTTAATCTTTTCTTTTCAGTTTTTATAATAATTTTCTAATGTTGGAAGTTAATGCTTAAAAACTTTCAATAAAAAGTGATGTTCGGATTTTCTAATCCAACAAGTCTTTATCTTATTCATATCTGGGGTGACACTCTATTGTGCCGCCTGTCTCATTCCTTCCACATATACTGCGCATTAACCATATTTGGCGAACTGGTAGGTCAAGCTTTCATGACTTTTTGGAGCTTCTTACTTCTAAATTGTTCTTCTTGTTTTAAACGTGCAATATTGTACTTTGAAGTAAGTGCACAATTGAATCACAATAAGAGAACTTTCAAAATTCAAAACGTTGTATTTTCAAACTGAATAGCTTTAAAGGGTGATGGGGTCGATCACAGCGTGCGTACTTGATGATGTAGAGCTGAATGTGCGTTGAACAGTCTGAAAAAGAAATGCTGTGCGAACACTCACGAAATTTATTTATGAGAACTCATGAAATTGAATGCGGATTCATGAGATCCTTGTGAGAGCTCATGAGATGATCATGAGTCGCATGATATTCTCATTAGAAAATATTTAGCTCATGATGTTCTCATGATGCTTTGATGAGAATATAATGCGTTATAATGAAATGACTCATGAAGATAAAATCATCAGATCGTGAGGTTTTGTGAAAAAAGTTGTCTCATTATGGTACGCCTACTTACAATAATTTCATGAGTAGTAAGGATGTACATGCCAGCCGCTAAAGGAAATAGTCACAGGGAAACTTATTCAATCGATAAGAATCTCCAAGCATTGTCAATGAAGGATAGAATGGAAGAATATGGAATGTATCAACGAGATCTGCAACAGCCTTTTCAAAATGATGCACGGTTCGATATATTAGGTTAAAGCTTATTACTAATACTGAAATATTATCGAGTATATGGCGCATGAAGGCCCACTCTGGAAACCCTCAACAAACGGGAAAATTTATTCAGAAATATGAAAAGCAACAAAACTTTTTAATGAGATTCATGATTCTATATATCCCTGAGAATGTAAGAAATCTGAGAAAACAGTCCCTTTCAGAGGATTACGTTCCTTATCACTATCACATAGGCAGGAAAATTACATAGTAGAGTTAAACAGGTATGGCTTAATAAGGAATATAGTATACCAGATCATTACATAATTGTGGAATCGCATTTCAGAATCCCTTCTATATTTGATAAAATTTGTTACCAGGGAAAATCTTGGTAGAGAGGGATTCCATCGCGGATATCTATTATGCGATTCTCTGACATAGCTCGCTAAATTATTTGATACATCCCTCGGGATCCATCAAATAATTTCCCTCTCTATATCCTAGAGAAACGCATAGCCATCCTCTATCCATCACAAAAAGAAAGCAAGAGTGTAATCATAGTAATCTTATATAATAGTAGTCAAGTAGCAACTTTGATGTGGCTGTCTATGGTTGGAGGCAAATATCTTTGGTCGCAAACAACTACGGCAGTTATGCGTCCGTCCTGCAATATTGTTTTCAAAATCTATGTTGATGTCATCTTTTTGAATAGAATTTTCATATACAGAAAGTTATAGAGATGGATCTGGTACACTTCTTCGACACAGACACTTCTTCGACAAGTTGATATCTATGTTTTCGGACATTTGTTCGACAGAAAACTTCTTCGACACGGACACTTCTTCGACAAGACATTTGTTCGACACGGACACTTCTTCGACAAGACATTTGTTCGACACGAACACTTCTTCGACAAGTTCTGCATGAATAATGCTTTAACTAGCATTGATTAATCGGAAATATCTTGCATCAATGATTCTACATGTATACTTTATATGTGGCCAAACCAGGTCAGTTTATCACAGCACCATAGCTGGATTACTATAAAAGGACTGACACCCCACAGAAGAAATCCAAAGTTTCTCGAGAAAGAGCAAAAGCAATACAAAGTCTTCACAAATTGTTTTCTGAAAATCAAATGCCAATGTTGGACTATTTGCAAGGAATTGCAATGAATATCTCCTTAAAGTGACTTGATTTAGTGTTTTTGTGTATATGTAGTTAATAGAATGATTATGAATTTGATTGAAAGTGTTTCTCATTTTATAAATGAATTAATTGTTTATGGATTTAACATGAATAGAATTTTAGGTACTGGCTATCTTTCGTCTTTAGGGTAACATCTTAAATTACAAATACGCTTCTAGTTCAATCTATGCGATGAAAGAATTATATTTTTTTAGAAAGGAAAAAAATTAATATAAGACAAAAAGTATAAAAAAAATGCAAATTCTCAAAAAATACACAACCTGAAAAAGAAAAAGACTATAATTGCTTAATAACGAACAAACGTCGTGTCGAAGAAGTGTCCGTGTCGAACAAATATCGTGTCGAAGAAGTGTTCGTGTCGAACAAATGTCGTGTCGAAGAAGTGTTCGTGTCGAACAAATGTCGTGTCGAAGAAGTGTTCGAAAATTTGTCGAACAAATGTTCGTGTCGAACAAGTGTTCGTGTACCATAGAGATATACTTCCATAACGCATAGTTAAGTGCAGATACCTTTGGTCTTCCAATGATCTCAGTGTATTATGTAATAGATAATGCATAGATTTGAGGTTATTATGACAAATAATGGTCGAAGAAATCTATGCATTATCTGTTATAATGCACGACTTTTTCCATAGAAGTCTGAAGTAGGTTAAGATTTCCAACCAGGAATATGATTACCTGCTTCGTGGAACTTATGAACCTGTGGACATAGAAAGCCTTACAAAATCATGCATTATATAAAATATATCACACGGATATATTCATGGATTCTTAGATGCCTAAATTGTGCAGTGTAAATAATCTGTAGAGCTGAGTTCTGTGGAAAAACTCAGTTATTGTGTCGTTCAGCATATAAAATATTTGCTTCAAAATTTTGCGGGAAACTTGATTGAGGATTGTTTGCTTCTGATAGGGTCTATCGATCAATTTCATCTTAATTGAGGGTAAAGTGTAATCTACAACTGTGCATGGGTGTTGTCAGCCTGTGTGGATTTTGTAGCGATCTCCATCTTCTGTATTGATTAAATTGTTCAAATTATCCTTGCTGTTCCTTCAGCAACCCCGGGAGCCATATGTTTCGTACGTTTTTGATGCTTGAACAAGTTCACCTATTCTTCATCATTGAGGAAGTCACAGATAAAACGCGCTATTTTGAGATGCATTGGTCGACAGACTTTGAATACCTTTAGAATTAGAAGGACCATCGAACCATTTTTCATGCCTATATCATGCCATCATGAATATCATACCAGTTTATACCAGAATAGCTCTAGGTTTTTTTTTTTAACCGCTTGAAGGAGAAATTACCCAATACTTGAAAATTTCATCTGTGAATTCTTGAGATGTTCTTCCAACCAGCACAGCGACCAATTTCAATTACGGCTCTGTGAACCAATTTTTTATTCGCATTCCGGCATTGAAAAATTGGAAAATAGTTGTTCATGACTGCTGTAAATAGACACACTATATTAATCCATGAAATATTAGGCTATTTCAAATCAAACAATGCCACCATCTCACTTAAAATTCTCTTCATGAATTTTGTAATTTGCTGTCAACAACTTCCACAACCAACTTGGCAAATGGTTTGAATATGATACAATATTTTAGATAGAAGCAGATCGAACCATAGATTTTTCCATGTGGCATTATTGCACATAAGCAAATTATCAAACTTCCATTCTAGTGCACTGTTATCCAATTCTATGTTTATGGCTATTGCCTAATTACATTCGCATATTATGTACATAACAAACGAAAACCATCAGATATCACACCCTGATTTGCAGGTGAAACTACAATATGCGTTATGATAGATATCATACGATATTTTCAAGTATTATACTATGACAAACTCCAGTCTGCGGCCGTCATTTGTTATGTTGATAATGCTTTCAAATATCGTTTGATCTCATAAAATCATACCAGTCACAGATAAAAATAATAACTTGAAATCTGAGCGTTCCTATGTACTTTAGCAGAATGCGTGTAGTACGTACTAACGCATTGGCCATGACAGGAAATTCATACAGCTGAAGAGGATTTTAAAAGTACGCCAATACTCTCGTGATCTACATTGTAAGAACCTGAAAGAATGACATGAAGTTTAGCAAACACTTTGCTCTTAAATATTTTGATATCATCACAAGACTTTCATTTTCGCAAATCCATCTGTGCGATCCTAATTTTTCATGGTAATAAACATTACGCTGGAAATGAGGAAAAAATTGATAACATAAAAAAATTTTACAGGAACTACAGATTAAAAATATACAGAAGCCAGGAAGTCGTATTTGCGGAAATCAATTTTCTCGCTATTATTGTTGGCATTGAAACATTGCATAAGATAATATTTGGGCAATTGAATTAATTTTGCCGTCGACATCACAAGTCAATTTTCCTTCGTATCAAAAGACTATTAGTACCTCTTTTCTTCACAAACTGCATTTATAGAGGAAGAGTTACAGCCGTATGCACCAACGATGTTTAACTTTAGTCATCGATTAAACTCAATCTTAATCAATGACTAAAAAAATTACTATGCACCAAAATAATCATCGAATAAGCATGTGACTAATAAATGCGCTATGCACCAACAAATCTCATTGTTTAAACTAACGTTAATCACTATTTAATTTAAACAACCCTCTGTCCTTCATTAACTATTACTAGACTCTCCTACTTTACGTGCATCTTCTCACGACTTCATGATGCAGCGATACAATGACTACTATTTAATGGAACGTTGTGGTATGCAACAAACTCAACGGAAGGTCAACCAAAGGCCTGTTGAAATTTTAGCGAAATATACTGATGAAGAATTTCGTCTGCGTTTTCGGCTTTCTAAACCTACTTTTATGGTTCTCCATGAAATGATTCAAAAGGAACTGACTTTTGAAAGTCGTCGTAATAATCCAATATCGTCTGAACTGCAGCTCCTGATCACTCTTCGCTTTTTTGCAACTGGCTCTTTCCAGCTAACGATGGGGATTTATTCGGAGTACACCAGACTTCGGTTTGTCGAATTGTGCATCGTGTAGCAGCGATTATTGCTAATATGGGAGATACATATATTACTTTTCCAAATACAGCAGAGCAAGCGGTGGAACGTCGGAAATTTTACAACTTAGCTCGATTTCCGGGTATTATTGGGGTGGTTGATGGAACCCATATCAAGATCGATAAGCCAGAAGCAACAGCGTCAGAATTATATAGAAATCGAAAAGACTTTTTCTCAATCAATACCCAAGTGATGTTTGATAGCATACTAAAAATCAGGGATTTGGTGGTACGTTGGTATGGTAGCGCTCACGATTCCAGAATTTTCCGAAATTCGAGATTAATTGAAAAACTGGAATGCCTACCGTCTGGATCTTGGGTTCTCGGTGACTCAGCCTATCCTTGTTTCCCTTATATTTTAACACCTTTTATACGTCCTAATTCTCGTGAGGAAGATGCATACAACAAAGCTCACTGCAGAGCTCGAAACGTCGTGGAGCGCTGTATTGGAGTCTGGAAACGACGCTTTCCAGTCATTAAGTATGGTTTACGAGTTCATATTTCTCGATGTCCTGCAATTGTGGTTGCAACAGCTGTCCTCCACAACATAGCCATTGATGAAAAGGATCCCAATTTTGGAGAAGACGATTCTATTGACTTGAATGAAGAAGTTTTTCAGTCGACGGCAGGATCACGAGGTAGCGGTATCCGCAATGCAATAGTCTCTCAATATTTCTCGTGATCAATATTTACGTGTATATTTTATCATAAACTCTTGTAGCGATTTCTAAAAATTTTGGCTAGTGGATTTGTTGTTTTTAATAAAATGTTACATTATTGTAATTTGCGATGATCATAGGTCGCCTATGATATGACATTTTTACAATCAAGACATAATCAGTACATTTAATGCATATTTAAACATTTATAAGTCATATACAATTTGATGCTGAGAAAATTACTAATTGGAAATAAATGATTTTTACACAAGTTATATTTTTGCGAAATTTCATGTCTACATGAATTTTTGTTTGCTGGGAATATACCATTTCGTAAAAATTTGGAAAAAATAAATATATAACACATTTTAAAAACTGGAAAAGAAAACAACAAATAATAAACGTATACAAATATATAATTATCTCTATATATAATATAATATAATTATATAATTACGTAATACAAAAAACCTAAATTATCGCCAAAAATTTATAAAATCATCGGCGACAACAGCGATGATTTTGTGGGAAAGTATCGGCGATAGCAATAATTGTTTTTCATCGCCAATGAAACTATTGCCGATTCCCAGTCCTTGCGTTTTCCTAATATGTTATTAATGCATGAGGTAGAATTAATGATTCGTCACAAGATAATACGTGAACATAGCTCAATGAAAGAAGAAACAAAATATTATTATTATTATTAGTTATCTTTATATTGAAGCTCCGTACATATATTCATGTAAAAATGGCGAAGAAATACATTTTAATTATATTATTAGTTCCGATAACAAAACACGTAATTGATAACAAGACAAAACACATTATGTCACTCATTGTTATACCGTTGTCGTTTCTCTTGTAAAAACGCCAATTTTTCACGGTAATATTGTTGCTTCAGACGAATAACCTCGAGATTTTCGTTATACTCCACTGCCATCATTTGAAGAAGATGCTGCTGAAATGTATTTAACCCCCGCTTACGAGTGCTCCGAGAAAAATTCCCACTAGTTGTTGGCAGAACGTCCGGTTCAACATCAGTACCATTTGTGCCTAAAATATAGATGGGAATTCAGAACTTAAATAAATTGTTACACATAGGTACATTAACACCTTATATTTTCTCATCAATATACACACTTGAATATACAAATACTGCAAATAAAAAGTGTATCCAGTCTTGTAGAGAGGTTTCTTTGACTCATCACAGGGGTGCCGCCATAGACCGCAGGTACCGCAGCTGCGGAAGGGGCGCTTGCGTTAATGGGCGCCGGAGGCTCTATAGCAACAATAAAAAGGGCGATTTTTTCAGATTGGCGGGGTGGCGGAGTCCGTGTTAGCTGCTCTTCATTCTCTAATTATTCGCATTTATACCTAATGCTTACATTGCTTGAAATTTATATACGAAATTAGCATATTGCCATCGGATATGCCAGAGATAAAGGTGATGCGATATCAGATAAAGGTGATATTAACTTAGATTTACACCGTAGATCAATTTTTCTATATATTTTTAACTAGTAGATCATTTGATTTGAATAAATATACTAAGAACGCAAAACGAGATGTGACTAAAAAAAATTGGAATTTGTTTATTATAACCATAATGAGTTTAACTTGAATAAA
This sequence comes from Prostheceraeus crozeri, assembly GCA_907163375.1. Classification (NCBI taxonomy): domain Eukaryota; kingdom Metazoa; phylum Platyhelminthes; order Polycladida; family Euryleptidae; genus Prostheceraeus; species Prostheceraeus crozeri. The sequence continues at coordinate 6,305 of CAJQUW010002326.1, read as the reverse complement.
TCCAATCTACTTTCTGAAATGTAATAAATACGCCTCAGAGGGGACACAGAACGTAGCACGAGGGAGCAATGCTGGTTACGGGCGTGTGCACCGCAAACTTCTAATAAGGATGGGTAGTAAAAAATACGAGATCACTTATAACTACATGTATATACGACCTTTCTATAAAAAGTAAGTGCAATATCTAGTAATCTGGATAAATGTAAATAATTCATTTATTAGACGTATCCCACAGTCCTGGTTATATTTCATCAATCAGGGCGTATTATCGTCATTAGTTTTACATATCAAACAATTCGGTACTTACCAGCTGTAGGTAATGACGTGGTTTCGACCGTCACAGCGCCTTCATCCACTTCAACATCATCAACTATATCGGATTGCAGGTAATGAAGGAAAGAACGGTCAGCAGCTCCATCAAATGAATTTTCATTCACCGTATTCTGTGTGTTTTGTGTTGGAGAACTTTGTATTGCCGTAACGTGATCCGAGTCAAAAATATTTATTAAATCAGACGGAGCATCAAGCTGCTGCGGAGGTATAATATTCAAGACTCTTTCCGTGAATGGAGATATATTAACATTTGCTGGCCACCACCAGTTCGCCGGGAGTCTTTCTTCTTATCGGTCAATTTATCCTTGGCAGCCTGTTTCGTTCGCCTCCAAAACTCCTTCAGCTCTTTGAAGGATCTGCAGCCTACTCCGACCGAATTGAACTCTTGTTCAATTTCCTTCCATGCATCCTGTTTATTTTTTACCATGGGGCCGTGTGTATCTTTATTTTCGATAACCATAATTCTTACTGGAGTAAGTAATTCTAACAAAAGTTGATTGTTCAACAGTCGTAAAATTCTTGGCCCTCTTTTTTCGATTTTCCATTTGTGTTTCAGCTCAACTCGTGTTGTATATAAAATTGTCGCACTTAAACTGTTCAAGTAACGATCGATCAAATGCCTAGCTTCCCTAGAATTAACAATAATCACGTGACCAGACGTGATCACAAACTTGCTGACGAAATTATAGTCACTGACTTACTAGTTAGCGATTAACTTTATACATCAATGTTGGTGCTTAATTTTTTTAGTCAATGACTTTCTTGCTGTTTAGCAAGTCATTGATTAAGTGGTCGTTTAACGAATGTTGGTGCATACGGCTGTTAATCAATATTCAAGCGACTCCCCGCCGGACAATCTTTGATGAATGAATCTTTGACTCGCCGATTCATAATATTCCTCAAATCTGAATATCATCAGAGTTTCTATTTGTTTTAATGAGGCTCATCTAAGATCGTATTCATTAATCGCCCCTGCCTGCTGAAGAGATGAGAACACCATATTCTAACCCACATGGAAGAAAGGCCCCGTGCCTAATGTACTTTCGAGTGTAAACAACGTTCATTTATGTCAAATCTCCATAGAAATTGTACAATAGTTAGAAATTTAGAGAAAACTTCTTAGATATCCGTATAAAGAAAATAGATTTTCATTTCTAAGAATCACTGCTTATAGACATCGCCATAGATTTCATCTTCGTAATGGTTAGAGGATAATTTGGTAAAACTATCATAGATAGAAAGGTATCATTAACAAAGATATGCCCGAGGGCTTTAGCCCGAGGGCATATCTATGTTAATGATACCGAGATATCAATGATAGATTTGCCAAATTATCCTCTAAGCAATTTAGAGAATGTCTGTCTTATTTCTATGCATTTGTAAGAATTACCTAGGGATTTCTTACAATCTAATAACACCCTAGAAATTTTGTTTATGGTATTCAAACTTCGTTTGCAATGATTCCATTTGAGATCATATCATTCATATTGAAACATGTCTCTATCTAACGAATTGTTTGATGATGAAGATTTTAACACACTTGACGAATTTTGGCGAATTACGATTTTTCAACGAATACAACTTCAACAACTCTAAATCTGAACACCATAGTCCAACAGCAGCAATCATCCTCAATATTTACACCGCTCAACTTAGAAAATGAACGATCAAGGACATCACGAAATGAATTACCATCCTCCATCTCTGATATTGATTTAAGAATAGAAAAACAAACTCTACAAAAAACATTAAGCAATGCTAAATGGGCATGTGGAACCTTCAACCAGTGGGTCCGAGAACGAAACGAACACATTTTTGTCAAGTAATTCAGAAGCCTTGATGTTTCTATCTGAGAATGGACATTCGTCTCTCAAAGATATAACAAAAGCCAATCTTAATTCGGCATTGAAGTTTTTTGTGTTTGAAGTGAGAAAAAGAAATGGTTTGAAGTATCCGAGCAAGTCTTTAAGACAACTTATTAACGGTATAAATTATTGGCTTCGCAAAAAAGAAAAGAAAAACTGGAATATATTTAAGGACTTCGACTTTGAAGATGCTCGAAACGCGCTAGACGGCGCCATGAAGGAGACCGCTAAGGAAGGAAACGATGAACAGCCGAAAAGAGCGGTATCTATAACAGAAGAACAGGAGGAAGATCTATGGAACAGATTTTATCTTGGGGACGATAATCCGAAGAAGCTGAATCGCACTTTGCTTTATTTGCTTTCAAAGCATTGTGGATTAAGAGGAGGAGCTGAATTAACGACAATTATCATACAGAGAAAATGGCAATCTAAATCTTGTTCAGTACAAAACAAATATTGAAATCTTGAAGTATTATGAAAACACATCAAAAACCAACAATCATGGCCTAAAGCATCATCACATCGAACCAAAAATCTGTGAGAATCTGGCCGTCAGAAAATGCCAATCGTTGTGTGATAAGACTTTATAAGAAAATGATAAATCTCAGACCAGCTATATGCAATACACAAGCCTTATTTCTGCAACCACATCCGCACCACACAGCTACCAAATGGAATCCCATACCCATGGGTCACAATACATTGTCTTTGACTATTCGATCACTCATGGAAGCGGCTGGATTTGACGGAAATTACACCAACCAAAGTGGAAGACGAACAGCAGTTACAAGAATTATTGAGAAAACAGGAGACAAGAAACTAGCTAAGAAAATATCCGGCCATCGTAGTGAATGTATTGATGTATACGATGAGGTATCGGACAAAGAATGCGATTAGCTTCGAATGTGTTATCTAATCAAGTGAATAACTCAAACATAGAATGCAGCAACACAATAACAACAATTACGGATACTGTAACAACGAATACTATTGAACAATCTGCGGTCGACCCATCACTTTGAATGATCTAAAAGATTTCTGCAAAGAATTGAAAAATTGCTCCAAAAAGAATAAGTGTACATAACTCTGATGGCTCATCTCTTGAAATGAACTTTTGATTTATGATAATTATTAAAGATGATTTGTTTTCTGCATGGACTTCTAAATAAAAGGCTGAAAATAAACAGGTAGACTAAGTTGAATTAAATCATACGATCACAGTCAAATTATTTAGAAGTCCATCGTTTATGTTATTTCATCTTTTTAAGATGAATTGTTCATCTTATAATTGTAGCCTACTCCTGGATATCGTTGCACTGCATATGTTAAAAAATCTAGGAATCGATGAGTAACGATGTAAATTCATGTAAAAATAGCGATGATATTATTATAGTATTATAATTATATAGATTATTAAATATAGATCATATAAAATTATATACTATTATAACATTATAGATATAATATTATTATCGCTATTTTTACATGCATTTAATAGGCCTATATCGTTACTCATTGATTCCTAGATTTCTTAACATGTGCAGTGCAATGATATCTAGGAGTACAATTACTGCTATTTTGCGTGCATATTCATGTCTTTGGTAAAAATATTTCTTAAAGTAAAGGTATTCTTACAAAAAAAGAAAATATATTTAATAGGATATTTACATGGGAAATAAGACAGACATTCTCTAAATTGGGTTAGAATACCAATACCAGATTGTTTCATAAAAAATGGATCACCCTTAAACATCGCCTTAACTTCAACTTTGTCTAACTCCGCCAAACTTGAACGAATTTCTCTGAAATTTGGAAGATATATCAGTTGTGCTTACTAATATCATTGTTGGAAATTTCAAGCATGAATATTGAGTTGTTTTCCTGTTATAGATACAAAAAGTAGTAGATAATTTGATCTGCATTTAGCAATGTTACACAAAATCATACCTCACTCTTATAAAATTACATTTGTTTCCTTTGTTATGTAATATGTTGTTCTACAAGCCAAAAGCTATCAAGCAAAACAGAAATAAAGAAAATCGCTCAATCAGAGCCAGTATAGCACCATTATTCATCAACAATAATGTAACTGCTACATGTGATTAACTGGACTTCATGTTCCATAGCTTCCTGACTTCGTTGCGGTGGTGTTGGCAGCACTCCTGCTTGCTTTCAGCTAGAAATCTATCTCTTACCGGTAGAAAACAATACAAAGCACAAATGAACAATAACGAGATCGCATTCACAAAAGGCAAAGTGTCACCCTTGCTAGAACTAGGGTTTTCTTTGCGAGCGACAAGCAAGCGACTAAATGTCCCTTACACAAATGTGCATCGATGGCATAATGATGATTTTCGACTCTGTCGTAAAGAGGGCTCTGGCTGTCCACGCAAAACATCCAAACGTAGAGACATCAGTCCGTCTGAAGGATAGTGATGGTCAGGAGTAGTAGAGTTAACTTATGCAAGTCTCAATTAGGGTTTAGGACATTATCTTGGCCAGCTCGTTCTGCTGATCTGAATCCCATAGAAAATGTATGGAGTATTCTAAAACGTAACGTTCGTCGTTCACTGCTACCTACAGATGGCGTATCACAACTTACGCCACTGTTAAAAAGAGAGTGGAGAAAGTTAGATCAGTCAAAAATTAACGATATCATCGAATCAATGCCTAGACGAATTGGTAATGTCATTGACAATAAGGGTAGGGCCACAAAATATTAGCTTCTTAAGAACCGTTACTGTATCATAGCTTATCAGATTATATAAGGACATCTAAATATATTAGGGACATGAAATAACATGAAAAATGCTTTCTGTATCATACTTATGTTTTATTTAGTCAAATTTTAGGATGATCCACTTTTATGAAACAGACTGTATAACATTAACATGGATCCAAGATTTTGATCTGTAAAAGACTCAAATCTATGATAATTTTCCTCATAGCCATGCAGCTCAGAACATTTAGGAATGTCAAGCTTGAGATATCTACGAGTTCAAATTGTGAACCATAGGAATGATCTCAATGCCATTTTCACAGGGAATGCGAAGATGGATGGTGAAATGCTCCTACCTCAATGGTATTTTACATAGGAAATGAGACGGCCTTAATCATGCAATTAAGGCCGTCTAATTTGGAATTGTAGATATATAAACGACTTTCATAGAAAAATGACAATTAACTAACTCAGTAACAATGAAGGACATTTGAGGACGCGTGAGCGCCTATGAGCAATGTAGGAAAAAAGGGGACAGCAATACTATGAATCCATATGCAGATATGCGCTAACTGACATTTCGTAAATATCTTTCACATGCATATATAAAGATATCATCATTACGAGACACATTGTTGCCTTCTTTCTTCCACATTGTACCAGCTCAATTACGCACAATATCCATTTCTATTGGACATAAATGCAGAACTTTCTCGGACACTTCGGAATCTATGCATTAATGTCCTCTAAAACTGGGTCGACGTCGTCTCAGCGTCGTCGTCTCAGCGTCATCGTCAGAGCGTGGCTGCTCGCATGGCTGAGAATCCTCTTCTGTTCATCGCCGCTCTTCCCGTCTTTGTCATTGATCCGAATGTGTCGATGATGGTCTTCTCCCAACGGTATCGAGGTCTTCCTCTCCGCCTTCTATCAGGCATGTACATGTATGCTTCCAGCACACTCTTCTCGAGACCTTGGTGACGTCATATATGTCCAAAGTAGGACAACTTCTGTCTCTTTACGTATTGTAAGATCCAGTTAGTCGTCACTCCTAGATCCGCTCGGACACTTTCATTTGTTCGCCGTTGCACCCATGGTACACGTAAAATCTTTCGATGGCATTTGTTTTCGAAAACTGCAATGCTCTTCTCATCTGTTTCCCGAAGTACCCAGGTCTCGCACGCAACCGTAGCTACCGGGAAAAACAAACTTTTCAGTACCTCAATCTTTGTCTGCTTATCTTGTCCTCTTCATTCCAATCAGAGCTTTCATTCCCATCGCTAGCCGACACTTCCCGCTATCTCCATTGTTCTCAACTCGTGCTCCGAGGTGCTGGAAGTGTTCTACCTCTTCGAGCATTGCACCATTCACCTTCATACTCACTTCCTGCA
>CAJQUW010002323.1:0-50116 GCA_907163375.1 Prostheceraeus crozeri | reverse complement strand
TAACTATCAAACAGACACCGTTTGGGAATCTTGCTTTACATCGGCACAATTTCATGCAATGTGAAAGATCTGCAGCAAAAATAATATACTTCATTTTGGAGTTTGCTTATTAGCTTGAAAGTTAAGCTTTATTATATGCAGCGTTGATCAGTGATGCAAATTGTCCATGTGTTGATGAACAAGTGAAGCATAAGCACACAGTCCAAGCAGCATTCATGAGCGACCATTTTGGAAGACATAAAGACTGTAAACTCGTTAGATATTTGGTCACTAAAGATGAGTAAAAGAATATCTATGATAGCCTCTAACTTCTGGTCTATTTTCCGACATCTTCGCTGAGGATACACCCTCCATTTCTGTTCATAGTTCCAATTCGATATCAGATCTGCCCATGAATTTCAGATATGATCCACATGAATTGCAGATCTGAAATCATGTCTGAATGTCTGAAATTCATTTGGAAGGATCTGAAATAGACATGGAAAAGGTGCAGTTGGTTACAAAAGTTACATACAGGGATGATAGAGAAGTTTCCGGTCTTTGAATATTACATAGTCTTTTCAAACGACTATAATAAGTCTCCAAAACAAAGGCAAAAACGTCAATCACCAAAAAATAAATTTAAAAATTTTCTGGAAAATTTTCCATTTGCATCACTAAGTAAAGGCAACTAAATTCAAGAATGAGGCATTATTAGTAGATTGTGGTGCAACCACCCGGGACGAGCAAACCGAATAATTTTGTTAGAAACTTGCTAGCTGTTTGCTAATTTTGTGAAAAATAGAAAATTTGATAAATTCCTACTATGTTTGCTAATTTTGTTAGAGGCCTACCAGTTTCTAAGCAAAATAATAAAATTATAAAAAACTTTTTAATTTTGTTAAATATTTATGAAATATTAGTCAAATTATCCTAAATATCAGAACAAAACATTAACTAAATACATGTTTTCAGATAAGATCTGATATGTTATCCAAAACGCAGTGTGTTGTCAGGAGCATTAAACTTTTGATTGACAAGAATCGATGAGAAATTGTCTCAAAAGGCATTGATTCACTAATATCTCTCATTGAAGACCTGTGATTCGATGCTTGGTCAAATGAGCTTGAAAATAAGTTTCAGCACGAATGTAGCAATCAGATATTGTGTTCGAAATTGTATGTTTTACTTCCATATTGCTGGTATGAATCTTGTGTATTATCTTTGTGAAAACTACTCGATACGTCATGATATGTGCCTTAAATCGAAGAAACAGTTTAAGTCGTGTGAAATTTCACCGACTCTGAGATCCTATCGAACTGTAGTAATCGCTTCGAACTTGCTCTAATCGTTCTCAGGAAACGATAGGAATTCCCGTGACGAGAATCCTATATTGGGTGCTATATTTAGAAGTCTGTATAAGGCGCTCAGAGAGTTGCTATCATTTCCCGATGTTTCACGAGTGTGTCACGAGCATGTTGCACGAGTAATCAGTTTTCATGATTTTTTCTAAAGCATTACTTTATTCTAATGCATCCCAACCTCTGCAATTATCTAATTTAATATTTCTGACCTATTCTGAGAGGGGATTATCATGTCTTCAAGATGGCGGAGCCTCCCGACTTCGAACATTGCAAAGCATTTCTTCGCCGCGCTCTACGTCTATCAGTCAGTTCACGGATTCCTCATGTTGTGTGTGGGTGTGATTCAGCTCGTCGAAGTGAAGACTGATGGCGCTGTTTTCTCTATTCATTGAAGATAATATGCATGTTGCCATCCTTTGTTTAAGATCATTAGCGTCGATTGTCCAGATGGAGTGTATATGGTGCGTCACTATTATTCAGACATGTGAGTAGCAAATGTATTTGTAAATCAGGTGTAAAAACAGATGACTTGAAAAAACATTCTAAGCCAACCATTCAAATTATAATGTCCTTCAATTACCAAATAAAATGTACATTCAGTTAAAGAATTAATCGTGTGATTCATCATGATAGGAGATGGAGACTTCGATCCTTGATGATGAGGCATATTTCCCAAAAATAGGGGTGGTAAATAAACATTAATTTCCTCCATATAAAAAAATTGCAAGCGTTCTCCGGATTCTCGAATAGAATCCGCAGCGTAGGCCTATGCGGCTGCCTTCCAGTGGGTGTTTCATTCGGGAGCTGGTCGGTACGATGATGATAGTGTGGTCCCTCATCAAATCGTATCAAATCATAAGAAAGGTAACTACCTCTGAAATACATCAGCATCGAGTATAGCCTATAGAGAGAATCCATATTCTATGGACAATCCTCACCATGACAGCGCGCACCGCTTAGCAATGTGCACAGCAGTCGTCCCATGCGTCATTGAATCTACTGAAAATCTATTCTTGAGAGAGAAAGGATACTAAAAAGTAGTCCACCAATGTGGCATTGAAACTGTCCAAGATACATGACTGAAGTGAAGTGGTCGTGCTAAACATCAGGATCACAGGGCTTCTTTGGGACCACACTATTATCAATGTACCAGCTGGTCGTATGGAAACGGATTGAATCTGCTTTTAATTCGCTGATTGATACTGTCGATAATGTAGCTTGCGTGCACATCTAAACCGTTGTTTGTCAGGCCTACATGCAAGGTTGGCATATTTTTTTAAATACGAATTTTTGTGGTTTCATAGGTCAAATGCTTCACTGTATAATTTGGATTTGTGCAAGACATTTGAGGGTACGTTATTGTTACTGATTTCAGTTAATGGGAAATCATTTGACATCAAATATCAAATCGGATTTTCTGCTTAACCGGCATATGTTGTCCACCCGTGCGAAATGTGTTACGGATTAATTCGTGCTGTTGTAAATTATTGGGATGATAAAAGATACTAATATAGTTAAAAATATCACCTGATTGATTCTTATAATAGAAGCTCGATCAAAACCTGTGTCATCTTACTATTTTTCAATTATGTTATATTCTGTATGCCCTATTCCTTCTCTTATGTGCGTCAAACATCTTCAATACTTTTTGCAGCAAAAACTCTATTGTGCATTTCAGACCGCAATATCATTGTCTATCAAAGAGATATCATAAATGGGAACTGATTGAGACTGACCAAACCAGTACAATTGATGGTAGAGGAACAATTACGACAGTTCTGTAGGCTGACATCTGCTGATGAGGTGAGTCTTTAAATTATGTGATTCTTTGCCACTGCCTCCGAATGTTTTGGTTTTAGCAGCAGTGAGTTTTTCTGCTGTTAATCCTTGGAGCATTTCGTAGCAGGATGACTTCGATCAACAGTTATAATGTATAAATATGTAGGGCTATTCTTGTCACTGCCTCCGAATGTTTTGGCTTTAGCAGCATTGAGTTTTTCTGCTGTTAATCCTTGGAGCATTTCGTAGCAGGATGACTTCGATCAACAGTTATAATGTATAAATATGTAGGGCTATTCTTGTCACTGCCTCCGAATGTTTTGGCTTTAGCAGCATTGAGTTTTTCTGCTGTTAATCCTTGGAGCATTTCGCAGCAGGATGACTTCGATCAACAATATATTCAATTAATATCAACGGTAAATTTCATTAATGTTTTGCTACGGCGTAGGTTAGCTGTAGTTTTATCAATAGAATGTGAGCGGTCTGCGAACCCACTTTATGCGTCAAGATCAATCCCACAAGTTTTATGATGTGTAAATTATACATGTTATAATTATAATGCAATATATTTACACATCGTTAGACTTAGTTTCATCTTGACTCATTAAGTGGATTCGCAGGATGCTCACATTTTATTGATAAAACTACAGTTCATCTACGATATATGTTGTGGCAAAATATTGGGGCATGTCTTGAAAACATTCTAAAAATGTTTCAAGATAACATTTTCATAATATTCTCATGTATTGTCATTTGAACATATAACATTTTTTTGAATGTTTTTATAGCAAATTCACGACATTTTCTGAACAGTTTTAGAATGTTTTTTGTTGGGAATTCACGTAATTGTGTAAGATAATATCAGAGAGAAATTTGAGACATTTTATTAGAATTTTACCAAATAATTTGCTATTTGCTAAAAATTGGCAAATCATCAGCTATGTTAGATAAATATTTGATAAAATTTTAGTAGAAGTTTAGTAAAATGTTGTCAAGTATTTGCCAAATATTTAACAAAAGCATCTGGTGTGTTCGTCCCGGGCAGTCATATCGTGAAAGATAGAAACGCATTCATTGATTTCGATACTAATTTCGATCCAAAATCACACTACGTAGAACTTGCAGACGGAAGACGATCAAATAGTTTTCTTACAGCCAGAGGTACGGCAAAAGTCTCGATGACCGATCAACGCGGTAGAACGCAAACAATTTTAATCTACAATGCTCTATGCGCTCCAACATTCCCTGTGAATCTATTCTCTGTCATCGCAGCTACGCGAAGAAACGCATCCCTGAGTTTCCAGAAAAATTCAGCACACCTTGTTGCTCCAAATGGTAATGTATTTCCTATCATTGAAGACAACAATCTCTACTATTTCCGACTGACCAGCATCAGCCAAGCTTACGCTACAAAAACCTTGTCAGAATGGCACCAGACTCTCGGCCACTTAAACTACGAGGACATTATCAAGACCCTACCAATCACCGAAGGAATGAGAATCTCCGACAAGAAGACACCTGAGTGCCCAACGTGTGCCATCAATAAACAGACGCATGCTCCTATAAACCGATCTGGATCTGCTCCAGATAGCAAACCTCTCAAAAAGGTATACAGCGACATCTGTGGACCTATCAGCCCTACTTCCAGAGACGGATTTCAATACACGATCAACTTCGTTGACGACTTCTCCGGTATGATTCATATATACTTCCTGAAAACCAAAAACGCAGCTGCCAACGCATTACGACAATATCTGGCAGACACTGCACCTTACGGCAAAATGCTACAGCTACACAGCGACAACGGTGGAGAATACATTGATTAACGCTTTAAGGAAGTTCTTCTGTCAAATGGAATCAAACACACAACTACGGCTCCATACTCTCCTCATCAGAACGGACGGGCAGAACGTACTTGGAGAACAATTATGGACATGTCACGCTGCCTTCTCAGTGAGGCAAGCCTCCCAAAGGAACTGTGGACCCACGCAGTGCGATATGCTACATACATTAGAAATAGAGTTTATCAACGACGCACAGGAAAAACAGCTTGTGAACTTTTCACAAATCGCAAGCCAAATATGCAAAACGTCCACAAATTTGGCTCATCATGCACAGTATACGATGAAGCCCACAAAACAAAACTAGAACCCAGAAGTTCACCTGGAGTTTTCCTCGGTATCAACCCACTGAATGACACGTATTTCATCATGGACACTGCAACAAGAAGAATCAGGAACTCGAGAAATGTTCGATTCCTCGATAGCTCAGGAAACACTCGGGACGCCCCAACATCGAAAGATGAATTATCTGAAGTCTGCGAATCAGAAGAAGACGATTTCTGCACAATTCCTGCGCCGCATAATACAGCTACTCCAAGTAGGCCAAAACGTACAAGAAAGAGCCCCGACAGATTTATCAACAACATTATGTAAACGAGACCATGGCCTATTCGACCAATATCGTGTACGATATACCTGATACATGCGAAGAAGCAGTCAACTCGACAGAATCAGAAAAATGGAACGAAGCCATGAAAGAAGAAATTCAGTCTTTAGAAGAAAACGAAACGTGGGACCTAACAGAATTACCTGAAGATCAAACCGAAACCAAAGGTAAATGGGTATTTACGAAGAAGCTAGATACTGAAGGAAATATCATTCGCTACAAAGCGAGATACGTCGCTAAAGGATTTTCACAAATCCAAGGACTCAACTTCGACGAAACATACTCGCCCACGACACAGATGACTACAATACGTGCCTTAATGCAAACGGCAGTACAAAACGGTATGCAAGTCCATCAAATGGACGTGAAATCAGCTTACCTTAACGCACCAATTGATTACAATATTTACTTACAGCAGCCGAAAGGATTTGAGAAAACAAAAGAAAACGGTCATCTTACATGTCATCTGAAAAAGTCTATATACGGATTAAAACAGAGCGGCAGAAATTGGAACAATCTTCTTGACACTTATTTCAAAGAACGCGGATTCTCGCAATCGAGAACAGACCCGTGCCTGTACACCAAAACTACATCTGAAAGCCCGTATTCCAGCCCATCTCATAGTAACGACAAAGAACATTATATGATTATTATTATTTGGGTTGACGACATAATCATCACATCGACAAGCGAACAATTCACCAACGATGTGAAATCTCAGTTACAACAGCGATTTAAGATTGATGATAGAGGACCGATCAACTGGTTTCTGGGCATTCACTTCAAACATGATAGAGACAATATATCAATGAATCAATCAGCTTATGTGAAGAGACTTTTACATAAATATGGAATGAACGACTGCAAACCGGTCTCCACTCCTGCTGTCGAGGGAATACGATTAAGGAAAACCGAAGACGAAGTAACTCCTGATTTCAACTACAGAGGACTCATCGGAGGTTTACTTTATCTAAGTCTGTGAACTCGACCAGATATATCATGGATAGTCTCAAAACTATCACAGTTCTTAAATTCCCCGAGCAATGAACATGTTATGGCAGCGAAGAGAGTACTACGATACCTGAAAGGCACAGCAAATTTGAAACTTGTCTATAGCAAGGTACAAGATGGCAATCTATCAGGATTCTCCGATTCAGACTGGGCATCGGATCACGACGACCGACGTTCTATTTCAGCCTACTTATTCAAAATATCAGGCAGCAAAAGTCCAATAAGCTGGAAAACACGAAAACAACCGACAAGTCGCGCTCTCTTCGTGTGAAGCAGAATATCTTGCGTTAGCAGAAGCAATCAAAGAGGCACAATTCCTTATTCAACTGCTAAATGATTTGAAATGCGAATATCAAGAACTCAAATTATACTGCGATAATCAAGGGACAATCACTCTCGCTAAGAATGTCTCACTTCGTCAGAAAACTAAACATATAGACATAAGACACCACTTTATACGTGATTTCATTTGTTCAGGACAAGGAACTTTACAATATATTTCCTCAAATGAAAATGTAGCCGACGCTTTAACTAAGCCTTTAGGACGCATTAAGTTCTCATCTCATGTACATAAACTTTGTGCTTAGCTCAAGGGGGCGTGTTGGATATGTGATCTAACCCCATGTTTATGCTATTTTTCTCCACGTTTGTATCTCAGTGAATGACAGACTTTTTCATGAAATAATGACAATTCACAATACTGACAATCATAGTTAGTAGTGCTGATAGCTAACCATCTGCTATCCATGTTAGAGTGATACATTTTTCCTTTTGTCCGTGAATCAGAGCAATGTGTAACAGTTTTCTTACAAGTGCGCCGGGATGTGTGTTTTTTTCCATTAACTTTGATTCGTTGACTACTGTACTCCCGAGCATCTGCACGCAATATGTTTGTTACGCTTGCATTTGTATTTAAGTAAAGTTCTCACGTCTGCGCAGTGTCACCGTCACCTTTCTCAGAATTGTCTGAGACGAACTCTGCACAAGCGTGAATATATTACAACTGCTTGTTTTTACTTCCCTGCGAAATTGATGGCCATGTCATCAAACTCAACATGGTCCTCCTCAGAGACGATATATACTCATCGATGAGTTATCACTGCAGAGGTCTCCGGCGCGTGTACACTCGCTCTCTTCGTCTAAAACCTAACACGCATCCCAGGTTGACAGACGATGAGGCGGCATCTGTGGAATTCGCATGGTTCCTACGCTTGTTAAATCTTCTTAAAACTCCTTAATTAATGTCCTTAATTTTTTGAAAATCTTCTTAAATTTCTGGACTTTAGATTGATTCCGTGACGGTGCTTGGTGGGTGATGAATCAATAACATAGTAAACTGTACCGTCTCTCACTCTCAGCGTCGATTTTTTTGCGCAAATCTTCGGTAAATCCTATTTTCATATTCCTATTATATTTATTAAGACCTATTTCAATAATCTGCTTGAAAACGTTTTCATTGTATCTCTTTTACTGGATAATGAAATGAATGAAATCAAACATATCCGTGTAGTCATAGCTTACCATAGTACGCGTGTATTTTGAATTTATAATAATTTTATTCCAGAATAACTTCAAATTCTTCGTGTTGACATGGTGGGGCAAACATTGTTTCATGTATAAACCCAATAGCTGTGACTAGGACAACCACGATTTTCCAAATTATGTTTTATGGACTTTTTTGATGTATTCAGAGGTAGTTTGTGATGAACAAATAGAAAAATCATGAGAGTGAAAGCAATCCAGTCTTGTTTCTTTCAGTTGACTTTACTTCATATTTTCTCTTGGATTGCGGAAATCAATATTAATTAATTGTAATAATTTGTCTAATGATATTTTTTATGATATACATGTACATTTAACAAACAAAACTTGTCTTTATATTTTGTTCCTTGTTGATATGTTCTTGTTTCCATTGTTGCAAAATGCTTAATCAGGTCAGCAACTTTCAACAATTCAGTTCGGCAAGTATTGATGAGCCTGCACCTGCCCTGTGTATTCGACAGCAAAGTGCAAAGGTAAAGAATTGTTATCATTACGAAAATTCAAATTCACAGAGGATAATGATTGCTTTTGATCGTACTTCCAAATTAATGTAAAGATTACACAGAATTTTTTTTTGATTGATGACAATAATGGAGTTCCAAAACGAAACAAATTTTTTCCATAAACATTGGATATACATGGCTAAATGGAATTTCATATCATAATTTACAAAATAACTTCTCAAATTTGGAACTTCTTTTGGGACGGCACACTTCGGATTTGGAATAAAGTAAGTTGTTGTTGCTGATCTTATACGTTTACGCTAGTCTGCTATCAGTTGTCATTTCGTTGAGTTCATTCCAGTTATTGATGTTCTCATGTACTTATGTCCCAATTAAAAAGATAACGTTGAATCAACGGTGAAAAAACGTTGATCTTTAACGAGATTTTGGTTTAAAGTGTGGTCGGTGAGACATCTCTCGAAGAAATTGACTGTAAGCCGAAGTTTGGCCAAACGACAACGCGCCTTCAAAACTTTGTCCAAAGTCTTGGCTTGCGTTGAACTTAGCGCTCCTTTAACATGGTTGAAACAACGGCTCTCAGGTATGATTCGCGTGAGGAATGCGGCGCAAATAATAAAAATCAGCATTCTGTTGATTCTTATATTGCCACGAGGCCTTTCGTCGACTCTCTTCGGGTGGCTACAGTCGATACATTAGAAACAAATGAAAATGAGACAATGATATATATACAAGAAAAAATGAATAGCAATGAGAGATAGTTCGCTAGCGCCAAGGGAGAGACAAAGTCTCTGTTGTGTCTTTCTGAACGCACAATGCTATTCATTCTTTCTTGTATATATATCATTGTCTCATTTTCATTTGTTTCCAATGTATCGACTGTAGCCACCCGAAGAGAGTCGACGAAAGGCCTCGTGGCAATATAAGAATCAACAGAATGCTGATTTTTATTATTTGCGCCGCATTCCTCACGCAAATCATACCTGAGAGCCGTTGTTTCAACCATGTTAAAGGAGCGCTAAGTTCAACGCAAGCCAAGACTTTGGACAAAGTTTTGAAGGCGCGTTGTCGTTTGGCCAAACTTCGGCTTACAGTCAATTTCTTCGAGATTTTGGTTGATTCAACGTTGATGGACGGTTGATATCGTGACGCTTTGGCCGCTGATATAACGTTGATTCAACGTTACTTAAAAACGTTGAAGAAAGTGGGGGTGATCAACGTTTTATCAACTACTTTCTGTTAATATAAAACCTTTTTTAAACTGATTTTCAACCTTGCATCCTCATTACCCGTTCAACGATATAAGTAAGGAAAATATCACAATTGTTGATAGGCATATTTATTTACATTTCAATGACGTAATTTGACATGACCAAAATGACATAAAACTGGAATCACAAACTGCTAGCTCACGTAGAACATCCACTGAAATATAGGGCTTCATGCAATATGGAGTCATGCATTAAACACATAAAATCATCCTATCCGTACCTATTATGGTGATTGAATATAAAAATGCAATTAAGTAATTTGCAGCAGAATTGTGAATTAATCTTGTAATGTTTTGACCGGGAATTGGTAGAATAGTTGCAGAAGAAAATGTTTCATTTTATACATTTGGTAAAATATTCCTACCAAAAATTTTACTTTGTAGGATAACATTCATCGAGATTACAAAAACAGAGCCCTGCTCTCCCAAGTAAACAGCAGAAGGGATGGACATCTTTCAAAAACAATTTTTCATCCACAAAGAATTTAGCAAATGAAGAAGGCTTTACCATACAAGATGACGTTTATATAGTAGCACACATCGAACGATCAGATACAAATAATCTTGATGAAGATCACTTTTATCAACATACATGGGAAATTTCTCTATCCGTATTTGATCATCCTTCATTTGAAAATCCTTCCAAACAGATAACATGGCCACACCCCGAATGCGTATTTCACGTCATCTGGAACACTGTCATTTCGAGTCGAACACCGTCGCGCCGTTATCAGTCACATTTTTAAGAATAGAGGTGATAACACAGTTCAACAGAGAAACATTCACTACTCAAATGAAGTTGGAGGCGATGATGCGAGGTCACTCAATAGCATCTTTGATTGGATCACAAGGCGGTTGTCCGAATCTGATGATCACTTGGACGTTGCGAGCGTGAATGACTTATGGGTAAATAAAATTCCAGTAGCTTTCGGGGCTAATTAGCTCAAATAACAAGACAGAAAAACAGCCGAACGTTGGTCAGGTCTTGAGTCATCGATGCACAGATAAGACGAGCTTACACAGCCTCAGCAATCAACACCTGTAAAAAGAAGACAACTTTTGTGCTGATGTGCAGAACAGAATTATCAAACTTAACTACCTCAATTAACATTCCATGGGTAAGCCTACTCAAAGTTTAAAGGAGAAATCATTCATAGTAATATTAGGTGTTATAGTAAAGATTTAAGAAAATTGCTTTTCGATCATTTAATCTTTGACAATGTGGCATGCAATATTCACAGGAATTTTGATAGCAAATGAAGAAATTCAGTAGTGGCCGAATTGTGATCATTATCAATTTATTAATAATTTTCTGTCAATACTCGTAGTATTTATCAATTTCATTCTGATATTCAAGTAACTTTCTTTAGAAAAATGTGATCTGCAAATAAAAACGGAGTATGTAGCCTATTGCCGACCCATAGAAATTAACAATACCATAGAAAGTCCTAGAATGGAAAGTAGTAAGTAAACGGCGAACTTACGACCGGCGCGCCCCCCCTCTGGAACGACAGAGGTTGTGGTCTGTCGTGGTGTGCCCCACGTTCACAAAATGTTCGCTGACTCCCCCCCCCTCTGGAACGGCAGAGTGTCGTGGTGGACTTGGGCGACCGCCAGGATTTGTCTTGAGGCTATAGTGTGTGATGTTTTTCGTGCAATCTGCTGAATGTTGGGTTGTAAAATGGGTTGTTTCGAGTGGAAGGAGTGCTCGGATGGGAAAACGGAGGCCAGATTCGGATTCAGCGTGAAATTCTGCATCTGTATGGTGAATTTGAACGCAATCGGAGAGAAAAAATGTTCGCTGACGTCCCCCCCCTGCGCCAAACTTCCAATTTTGCTTGTAGTGGACGGATTTTGTCGTGCAATAGCTCGTTTGAAAGCTAAGAGTGAGACAAATTCAGTGAAAGAATCGGCTTGTTCATATCTGTCTTCGTTTAGATGTGAGACGCCATTTAAGATTTTGGGACATTGGCGAAAAACGACAGAGTTAGAATTTGGGACGTTTTGGGCTGTAGCGCCAAAACGAAGCATCGGATTGGAAAACGGATTTCAGATTTGGAATCAGCGTGAAATTCTCTACCTGTATGGTGAGTTTCAAGTCAATCGGAGAGAAAAAATTTTCAACATTTTTCGAAAAAACGACAGAGTTAGAATTTGGGACGTTTTGGTCTCTAGCGCCAAAACGAACCATCGGATGGGAAAACGGAGGCCAGATTCGGATTCAGCGTGAAATTCTGCATCTGTATGGTGAATTTGAACGCAATCGGAGAGAAAAAATTTTCGCTGACGTCCCCTTCCCTGCGCCAAACTTCCAATTTTGCTTCTAGTGGACGGATTTTGTCGTGCAATAGCTCGTTTGAAAGGTAAGAGTGAGAAAAATTCAGTGAAAGAATCGGCTTGTTCATATCTGTCTTCGTTTAGATGTGAGACGCCATTTAAGATTTTGGGACATTGGCGAAAAACGACAGAGTTAGAATTTGGGACGTTTTGGGCTGTAGCGCCAAAACGAAGCATCGGATTGGAAAACGAATTTCAGATTTGGAATCAGCTTGATGTTATTGTCCAATGAGGATCATCATCCAATGAGAATCAAGCATTTCTATATAAATAGCGAGCCTTCCACAGTGAGAATCATTCCATCGTTGAATCACACGAGTGACGGACGTACATTTTCTCTCTCTAGTTCCCTATTCTATTATCCAACTAAAATGGTAAGTCGCTACTTTCCTCCCTCTCCTTCCTTGAACGTAAACTTAATACAATCTTTTTCATTTTCAGGCATCTACTCCATCTGCTGCACTAGTAGGACAAAATGGCGGTCAAACGTTACAAGGTTCGTTACGATCAGATCATCTACAACTGAGGCCAGTGGAAGAAACAACCAAGGTACATAATCCTACACCGCTACAGCGTAAATTTAAACAAGTCTTGCGTTATGACGATCATGGCGTAGTACTCCAAACGGGAATGCTCCCTTCCACGGATGTCAAGATAATGCACAATCAGTATGGGGACTACATACTGATCCCCGTGAGTCCGTACATTCGCCACCAACTTGATATTATTGAAGAGTACGTGACATTAAATATGGACATTCCTACTCCTCTTGCTCAAGAGTGGAAGGCGAGAGATGCCAAGGATACTCCCTATAGAATGATTTGGGATGGTAATCACATTTGCCTACCGGTATCACATTGGTGCACTTACTATAAGAAGGAGGGAGATCATTCAATACCCATCAGATGTGATGAGCTCGGAGAAGGTACTTGGGATATCCTTTTCAAAGTGAATGGGCTATATTATGGTCGTCACAAGGATAATAAAATAGCCTCTCTCTCCATGCATATGGAATCCATCCTATATATTCCAAAACCACCCAACGTGGATGACATAGTTGATCAAATCCTTAACAGCAGTGGTACGAAGCGCAAGTCGGAGAAGAATGCTGCATCAAAACGCAAATCAAAGAAGGAGAATTACTAGTTCTTTCCTAACTCTACCCTATGACAATTCGCTTATGTGCTTTGAGTGTCCTAGACGTGGTCTTATTAGATACATTTTACTTCTTCGTTGCCATCATATCATTTGTGTATTTTGTCGTGAAAAGCATCGATGTAATTCTTCATTTTGTAATATGTTATAGAACGTTTCCTTAGATGTGTAAATTTCCGTTTTAGGCTTCTATCATCATTTTTATGGATTGTGAGGGTGAACCTGTACAGGAGCTCAGTGCTATTGCTATGAACAATTGGACATATCAGATTGTTAGTGTCTATCATCAACATGCCAACTGCGATCCCAATGTTGATCAATGGGCGAGAAAACACATTCATGGACTTACTCTGAAATATTTGCAAGACTACGGCTTTTCTTGTGAGAGTGCTCTTCTTATTGACTTTAAACGATGGTTAGCTGCTTTCAATGTTATACGCATCTTTTGTAATAATCCTGGCAAGGAGAGGAAAGTATTTCCCAATCTAATCATTGATGATATTTTGCTCCCGCCTTGGGATAGTAGAGTGAATCAACATTATCATGAAGTAGTGGCGGCTCGTGCAGTCCTGCTCATGTGGGGCGCAATACAAACGTCTTCATCTTAGCCCATCATCTACTACGGTCTCTGCTATATTTCATGTGCGCCTATGTAAATGCCTGTTTATGACATGATAAGCCTCACTGCAAATATGCTACTGTGTTCCTTCATAATGACATTATTTTCGGAAGCCTACTTAAAAACAAAATCATCGCTCGAACACTTCCAAGTTAAGTAAAGAAAGAAAAAATTTGAATTTGATAACAGAAACCGGCATCAAATGTAGAAACGACTTCATTTATCATTTTCATTTATTCAAAGATAAAGCAATTCATTAAAAGATATGCAATCTGATTCATTTTCAGTCGACACAGTGAGACACAGTTATGATTGAAATAGCTTCACCAGTCCAAGGCTTGTATACACGCATCAGAATAACATAAGTTTGACCAGAATCTGACTTCCCAACGCACGCGCGGCGTTACCTAATCAGAATGTACGAAAGCGAGCCAGAGGGACTTTTTGAGAGCGCCCCATCCATGCATTGTTTACGCGTGCGAAGCTGCTAAAAATCTTCGATGTATGCAGATGTATGATCAGCAAAATATGTATGAATCAAGGCGCACAGACTGTGCGCCCCATCCGGTAGAAGAGAGGGAGAGTGACGTCTGAATGAGTCGCTGAACCACGCTTCGAATGTGTTTAGCAATACAGGTTGAACCATTGATAGTTCAATTCAGTTTATCAGATCAGTTGCGTTTCAGCGCAATGGTCTGTGTAATTTTCTTTGATGTAAATAATTTTTAATGGAGGGCTGCGCCCCAGGCGCCCATATGGACGGGCCGCCACTGTCATGAAGTCACGAAACGTTTTAAGGATTTGTCTGTTCCTATTTTGTCTATTCGTTGTTGTAGCTACGTTCATAACCAATGCTTCTTTCCTCCTTACCTCAACACTGCCAAAGTCCTGTATGGTTATCATTGCTCGCTGTATGATAGTTACCAGCTGTATCTATTTTATCTCTTTCAAACCATTGATTTATAATGCATGCTTGTTACCGTTATTCAATAAATGTTACTATGAGAAGAGTTGTTTTCATGCAATGGATGGGTTAGATAAAGGGCGATCATGTCTTTCTCAAACGACTGCGGAACATTACGTTTTCATAGGCAAAGTTTAAAAAGAGCTGTTCAAGATTATGTGATAAATTTTCATAAAGATGAGACCGACATCGAAGCAGTGGTCGATGATGCTAGCACTCTATTTCTAGAGTTAATGAATACATTCTCTGATAGCATTATCATGGCGCGATTAGTTGCGAAAATTAAGTTTAGTCATTTTGGAAAGGAAGAGGTGGAAAGTCGCTCTTTCCATTTTGCTTCTTATTCAATGGAAGTGGTAGATCACCCCCAAGAATTTTTTAAAAGACATATGATAAAAATTGCTGAACGTCTTAATGCATTTAACCATCATGGTAGCAGTCTAGTGATTGAAGCGATTTCAGATATTCACATTCAACTTTCCATAAAGAAAAATTGAAAATGCAGTGGTACTTGATTGTAGCACAACTGGTTTTCGAGCTATGTCTGCTCACTCTCGAAGTATATTCCTTCTGTACATGTGTCTATTATTTAGAAAAGGCTAGCAAATTCATATCTTCAAAAAGACTTGCTATAGACATCAGTAACGGTGAAACTATGTGTTGGGATGTGTGTAAGCGAAAGGATGGAAATGAAAAGCGCATCTTCAAGAGATGTAAGCATGCTTTTTGTCAACGCTGTTTCATACGTAATTGCATTAAACTTTGCCAATGTAACCACTGTGATATTGCTCATTTCGAGTGTCACTTATGTCGCAATAGTTAGTACCTATGCAAATGTGGTAAAAATAGGTTTTAGCAAAGACTAACACGGAAAATGGCGAAACGTAAAAGTCAAAAGTCTTCAAAGTTTTCTTCAGCCATTCAAGCTCTCCGACGAATGAAAGCAAATCAGCGATACAATGCTATACAACATGCTAACGATAAATTCATTCGTGAAATTATTTCTCATGTGAGGAAGTTGGGGACGAAGAAATTAGCGCCAAAACAACGAAAGTTACTTAAGCGATATGCTACGACATTTCGTTTCATCTCCAATCCTAAAGTCACCCTTCAAAGAAAGAGGAAAACTCTAACACAAAAGGGCGGTTTCCTTTCAGCAATAATTCCAATGATAGCTCCTGCCGTGGGCAACCTATTGGGTAATATCTTTGGCTCTAAGCGTTAATTATGCAAATGTTGAATCTCAAAGTAATATAATGGATTTCAGACTTCAATGTGATAAAGTTCTGACTGTATCAGGTCCATCTCATGCAGGTAAAACTGTTTTCACGCTGAATTTATTGGATAAAAGAAGGGAGTTGTTTAAGGAACCTATCAATCGAGTGATTTGGTGTTATGGTATTTATCAACCGTCGCTGTTTCAGGAATTGCAAAGTCGCAACTTTATTCGACATGAAGGAATTATTCCAGTGGATAAACTTCAGTCCAATGATGTTGTTGTATTGGATGATTTATTAAAAGAAAGTAAGAATTCAAAAGATGTTGCAGATATGTTCACTCGTGCAGCACATCATAAAAGGTGTTTTATCATCTATATCACACAAAATTTGTTTCCTGATGGAAAAGAAGCTCGTACACGAAACCTGAATACACACTATTATGCTATTTTCAAGAATCCGCGAGATAAAAGTCAATTTGAAATTTTAGCGCGACAAGTTGCACCCAGAGGATCAAAAGCCTTAATTGAAATTTTTCAAGCAGCTACTGAAAAGCCATACGGTTACTTATTCATTGACTTTACGCAAGAGTGTCCGGAAGAATTTAGATTTCGAAGTGATATTTTGAAAACTCCCATGATTATCTACAAACTATGAGTTCTTATTCTCGCATGATTGTTATTCCTCAGGATGAATATGTACAATTGACTGCCATGCAGCAAGTAAAGCAACCTCTTGCAAATCAAATGTATAGGAAAGAAATAGATTATCAGCAAAATGTTCACATCAAAGATCCACATCGTGCTGTATTATTACAATCGGAAACTGTTGAGCAATTGAAAAACTTGAAGATTAAGATGCGTGACTCTGTATCGACTGCTACACCTTTAGCATCTCGCGCACATGCCATATCTCTTTTCAACAGTATTGAACCCCATCTCAATGTAAATGATAGAGGAGAAATCATTACAGATGAAAATAAAGTGATTGATGCTTCACGTTATGAAGACTTGATTCAGTATGCAACACGTAGAAAGCGCCGTCAGGGCTATGTTCCACCTGGTTGGACATACTTTCTTAAACTATTGAAAAAGCATAATGTACCAAAATTTGCTTTGAATAATAAGACATTGAAAGAACTTGATTCAACAGTAGCTACTGCTCCAATGCTTCAGACGATGAAAATGCCAACAAATTGGTTTAAGTCGTCACCTGCTACATCCCCTCCCACACTCACTAAGCAAACAAGAGGAAGAACTCGACGTAGATCTACATCACCACTAAAACTAGTAAAAGGAAAACGTAAAACAGCTCCTCCCAGGAAATACATGTT
This sequence comes from Prostheceraeus crozeri, assembly GCA_907163375.1. Taxonomy (NCBI): domain Eukaryota; kingdom Metazoa; phylum Platyhelminthes; order Polycladida; family Euryleptidae; genus Prostheceraeus; species Prostheceraeus crozeri. The sequence continues at coordinate 32,637 of CAJQUW010002323.1, read as the reverse complement.
CTCAGACTATTAATATGAAGCAGATGTGTTGCTTGCCATGTAATGAGCCGCCAGAAGTGAATGTCGTTGTCACTTGCACTTGCTGCGCCAGCTCTCATAATGAAACCCCTAAGCATTGTGAACACGATCGCAAAACCGGTAAAGCTAAATGCTGCAGTTGTTGTAAATGTAGAAAGGCAAGAAAACAAAAAGATGTGAAGGAGGAAAAAGAGTCAGTCGTCATCGACTGAACGTTTGAAGTAAATCTATTATGATGTAAAACATCCGGCAGGATTTGCATCTATCAAGAAATTATCAAAAGCGAGTGGTCTTCCACAATCACAAGTGAAACGATGGTTAAAGGGTCAGGCTACCTATACACTCCACAAACAAACGAAAAAGAAGTACCGCACCCGCCATTATATTGTTCATGACATCGATGAACAGTGGCAAGCAGATTTGTGCGATGTCGCCTCCATTTCAAAACATAACTCGGGCAATAATTTTATTTTAACCGTCATTGATATCTTCTCGCGTTATGCGTGGGCTCAACCTTTAAAAACTAAAGAAGGGAAAGGAGTAGCAAAAGCATTCCAAACAATTTTTCGAGAAGGCCGCATTCCAAAAAGAATTCAGAGTGATCAAGGAAAAGAGTTTGAAAATCAGCATGTGAGAAGATTATTTGAGAGGCATGATATTGAGTTGTTTAGTGTAAAGAGTGCCTATAAAGCTGCACTCGTTGAACGTTTTAATCGCACATTAAAAAATCGCTTGTGGCGACATTTTACTGCCAACTTGACACAAAATTGGACAAAGGTTCTACAAGATACACTCCATGCCTACAATCACTCTATCCATCGTTCTATTGGACTCAGACCAGTAGATGTAAATGCTGACAATGTAGATAAAGTGCGCGAATCATTCCAACGTAAACGCACTCATGTGAAAAGTGATGTGAAAATTGGTGATAAAGTTCGTATCTCAAGACTGAAAAGTGTTTTTGCTAAAGGGTACCTTCCGAATTGGACAGAGGAGGTATTTACAGTATCAAGGATTGATCAAAAAGACTCTCCCACCACCTACAAGTTGAAAGATTACGATAATGAAGAAATTGAGGGTAGCTTTTACCGCGATGAGATTGAGGTAGTCACTGAAAGTGAAACATATTTGGTAGAGAAAATCATTCGATGTAAAAAACGGCAAGGTGAAGAATGGTGTCTTGTTAAATGGACTGGTTATCCTTCAAGTATGAACTCTTGGATGCGTCGTGCCGACATCTTTCATCTAAGTGATCGACAGTGATTCATGCAAAGTTGTAACTAACAATGTTTAGGGTTTGAGCTATGAATCCAACTGCCTCATTTTATTCACGACCCTCCTATGTAAGTGGTGGAGGTCAAATTTACATCGGCGCTCGCCGCCAACGTGGAGGTAGCATACTTGGTGCACTGAAATCTGTTGTAGCACCTCTCATATCCAATGTCGGTAGATCTTTAAAACGAAATGTTTTAAGTAATGCCGTTGGCTTTGCTGGTGATGTTGCTAGTGATCTTTCCAGTGGTAGAAGTTTTAAGAGCAGTTTGTTGAATCGTGGGAAGGAACGCGGTTTAAAAACATTGAAGCAGACCTTTGCTGGTGTTACTCAAGGAAAGAAATCACCTAAACGAATGAATAAAGGAAGAAGGAAACATCGCGGAGCTGGTAAGGTGCGATCTTCAGTCAAAAGGCATTCACGCAAACGTCGCAGAGGTTCTAATCATTCATCAGGCGCTAAACGACGACGCTGCTATAACTTCTAATCACGGAGTGTAAAACTTCCTTTTTTTGTTTGTTTGATCAACAAGCCATACAGACAGATATTCTTAGTTCAAGTATTGTAGATTATCATCTTCGAACAGCTGAGAATGCTGGCCCCATTGAATTTGTTATTCCTGGTGGTAGTGATGACTACATAGATTTGAGTTATGCGATGGTTGATTTGAGGTTTAGAATTCAGCAAGCAGATGGAACTGCTATTGACGATGCACATAAAGTTGGACTGAACAATTTACCATTGACTACATTACTTCGCGATGTTTTTCTAACGATTGGAGAGCAGCAGGTGGAAGGTGGTCAGAGCGATTATCCCTATAAATCATATTTCAATCATGTATCACAGTTTCATCCAGCAGCACAAAAAAGTCATATGGAAGCCATGGGATGGTACAGAGATGAAGCAGGAAAATTTGATGTTGAAACAAACAGTGGCTTTGTAAAGCGATCTGCTATGATTAAAGATAGTAAAGTATGTCAGCTATATGGTCCGCTGAATTTAGACTTCTTTAGACAGTCAAAGTTTTTACTCTGTAATACCAGCATGCGACTCAAGCTGACATTGAATAAGCCTGAATTTGCGCTGAATGCATTTGCTAAAGTTGACAATTTTAGAATTCATGTGGAAGATATTGCACTTTACATTCGTCGAGTAGTACCGAATCCAAGTGTCATTAGAGGACATGCTGAAGGTCTTAACCGCCAAAATGCCATTTACCCCGTTCAGTATACAAAGCTTCTCACCTTTACAATTCCGAAAGATCAAAAGAGTTTCATGAAAGATGGCCTCTTTCCATCGGAAGCACCGAAGCTCCTGATGGTGGCAATGGTTGAAAATGATGCATTTAATGGTAATATAAAGAAGAATCCTTTCAATTTTAAACACAATCAGTTAAGTGAAATTGCTTTACGTGTAAATGGTGTGAGTCATCCTGGTCCACCCTACAAACCAGATTTTGCTTCGGATCAATTTATGCGCAGTTATGTTGATTTTATGGACGTTTTTGGCTTTTACAATACGGATGACACCAACGGACTGACTATGAAAGAGTTTAAGAGTGGATATACTATTTATGCATTTGATTTGACTGCTGACAGCGATATTAGTGCACCCTATCGTCAAGCGAACGTGCCTCATAATATTCGTTTGGATTTGACGTTCAAAAGAACACTACCTGAGACGATCAATGTATTAATTTATGCAGTCTTCGATTCAAATATTGAAATTACAAAGTATCGTGACGTGATTCTTCAGTATAATCGTTAATGAGTTGGTTGACTGCTGACGATATTAAGACTAAAGTGCAGCGTAATGCAGACGAAGCGACGTTGAAAGCTTTCGATAATGTCTATTCACTCGATACCTTACCACCTGCAGTAAATCACTATCCCATCTTTATTGTGCTAAACACTCATTCACAGAATTTAGGCGGTGAGCATTGGAAAGCGATCTTTATTGGAGAAGACCGACGTGGTGAACTATTTGACTCTCTTGCTCAACCTCCAAATATACCAACACAGCAGTGGTTGAGAAAACATACGCGTCAATATCAGCGAAATGAACGCATACTACAACATCCACTTTCATCAACGTGTGGTGCTTTTGTACTGTACTTCATCTTAAAACGTTTACATGTATCTCGATTTGTATCTGTTATTCAAAACTTTTCATGTAATCCATCCTCTAATGAAAAAATGATTTGCAAGGTCTATCATGATTTGAAATAAAAACATCATGTTGGAAAAATTGTTTTTTATTTTACAATCCGCTGGGTACGTACATACTCAATGAGATAGTCTAGGATCACATTTGCTTGTACATGAGATTTTAGTCCAGTAATGATCACTTTACTATTATGAAAGATTGCCACATGCACAGGTAACCAACAACTAATGAAAGCTGCAGGAAAAAGTTCGGGTTCATAACACAAATTGTAACTGCTGGTACGAATCTTCAAAAATGATAGACTGTCACTCAATTGAGTAGAGATCACCATATTGTCCACAGTCAGATTCGACATCACACACCTCTCCCTCTTCCATATCCGACGTAGTAGTCTTTGTAGCTCTAAGCGCATTGACTGCGCTGATGAATGAGAAAGGGCGCCGAGAATCTGTACAGTCCCATTTGGGAAGAGTTGAAGATTCCGTGAATTGTTCATCTTCACCACTAACATTTGAGGTCGGCCCGGGTAATACTTGCTGTTTGGAAGGTGTTGGTGTAATGTTGTGAGATCGATTTTGGTGTAGAGTCTGAAGCGACGGAGAATGTTGACGATGGTGTAGCGATGGCGCTTCATGATGAAAAAATGAGTAAATTGAGCAATGTACCTTCCTTTTATACTTTTCCCAACTACCTTGATGAAATGTGAAGTTAGTATGAAGTTGGGAATGATAGAGTTGAATTCGCCGATTGTTGACGCGCAACCAGATGCGATTTCCAATACGTGAATGTCTTTTCATATAGAAGTATTTCAAATCCTTCATAATATGATGTAGAGATTGAAAATGACGATAAGATAAAGCAAACTCTCTTCTCACATTTCCAGTTGAATCTTTAAAATAGACGTTTCGATCATGATCCGTTTCAATACGTTGTAGGGAATCTAATTTCCAACTCATGATGCGTGGTAGTCATGTCTGATTAAGATTTGCATAGTAGGGTGATGAACTCACGACGAATAAATGTCATGATGGAGCGATGTATGTATCTTCTATACTTCTCCCAATTGTATTTGCGAAATGAGAAACAGTTTGCGGAATGAGAATGGCAGATTTGAATTTCATTTCTGTAATGTTGAAGCCAAACTTGATCACCCAAGGAGATGAATCTTAATGTTTCAAAATATTCCAAATCCCTCATGATATCATTGAGGTTGACAAATTGTCGCCATGTTAATGTAATACCTCTTGATGTATGACCATGAGAATTTTTGAAATGTACGTTTCCATCACGATCAACTCTGATATATTGTAGAGAGTCCAAAATCCAAGTCTTCATGATGTTATGCAAAGTCGCAGATCAGCAATATAAAAATGTCGTTTTATCATATTTTGCTTAGCAATGCGGACGCAAAGAGATTTGCTAGTAATCGAGCCGCACTCTTTTCTACTCCCATTGATCATACACAACAGCTAAATGAAAATTGGGAAGTGGGTGTCACTCAACTTGTTCATAGCAACTGTGTCTATACTTTTGATCATGAGGTGATGACTATTAATATGAGACGTACAGCTGCTTACCAATGTGAAAAGGGCTGCCGAGTATACATTCCACAGTGGCCAAAGAAAGATCTCTTATCATGTAAAAAGTTTATTATATGATTTCTTGAATAAAGCGAGTAAACATATTGTCCAATTTACTCCGCACAATGATGATCATAATTATGTACATCATGTAGTTGAGAAAGATTGGATTGTTGGTTTAAGTCCAAGTTTAAGAAATGATTTAGGTTACCTCGCTAGCGCCTTAACAAGCTATGATAATTTTAATGTTAATTACCACATAAGTGGTCATAAACAGTTAATATATCGAGAGGAAGCTTATTATGTAGATCTTATTCCAAGAAATGAGAAGACGTTGGTGAAGAAGATTGTGATTAAGCCAAGAAAGACAAACATGACTCCTGAAACATTATTGACGAAATTTAATTATCTCCTTCGAGTTGATGGTAAACAAGTGGCAACATTGACTTATATCAAATCATCTAATCATATTGCAATAAGTAAATTAAATGATGATGATCTAGTATTAGTTTGTTCAAAAGATTTTCATCAGTTCTTACGACATCGTTCTGCAGCTGTTCATGGAAAATCTGATATGCAACATTTACCATGTGAAAGGTCAAATCAATTTGGTACAGAATGGACCGTATCTTTATACAGAAAGTGTGTAGAGCCTTTAGGTGGTATCTTACATGAAACAAGAGTGTTGATGCCTCGCATTATTACTTCGGTTAAATTGGTTGTAGATTATTTAAATGAAGTGATTAATGAGCAACATATTTCATTTTCTGAAAAAGAAGGTACTTTGTCTCTCACTATAAGTGGAAAAGGTATTGAACTAATTATGGATAAAACTCTAATGGACATTTTGGGTTTTGATCAAGATATCTTTAAAAGTGGTACTGTAACCAAAGCTAGCGCAGACATGTCGCTATCGCGTCGTATTAACTACTTTCAGATATATTCCAATATTGGTGAAGATGTACGTGTGGGAGATGTTGAAGCTCCATTGCTAGCAATGATACCATACCAGCCAAAAAGCTGCAGTATTTTATCTGAGCATACTTTCAAGAAAGTGCATTATACAAAGCTGAAATCAAACTACATCCCACAAATTGATATTGCCATTTATGACGATGCTGGTGCGTTGATTCCTTTTCATAAAGATGCTGTGACAAGTATCACACTCCATTTCCGAATGTAGAGTTAATGCAAAAGTATGCTAATATATTTTTCCAATGTGAATAATATGGAAAGTGAAAATAAGGACTCGTTTCTAATCTACTTACCCAGTAATGCTTCTATGAATAAATTTCCCAAAAATAAACCATCAGACTATCGAGTAGAATTAAATCGCCCACTGCATTTAGAAGGTGAATGGGAGGTTGGCGTTTCTAGTATTTGCTATGATAGCAATATTCAGAATGTGAATGATTTGGAAGAAATGATATTGACTCCTCGCACCCATGATGGAATAACGATGAATAATGCTTTCCAGTTCCCATACAATTTAACATCAGATGGAAAGTGGAACTATGAATGGATTCAGATAAAATCAGATTCTTATGAACCATTTGGGAATGAGAAAATTATTAAGGCATTCAACAGTGGTAATACTTCCATCATGAAGAATAAAAATCAGAAAGCTTATGAGTTTACTATCTATCATTGGAGTGGGAGACAGTTCCTCCGCTTTCATTCTTTTACTCAAGGTCTTACGCTGAGGTTGGATAATGAATTCTATCCACATCTTGGTTTTGGTCATGGACTACATCTAACGTCAATTGCTACTGCAAATGTTAAAAAGGTTTATTCAAATCGAATCAACAAATTTCATTATAGATTTAAAATATTTGATGAAGATGTTGTAGAATGCGAAGAACGCATCATTTTGAAAAAGCGTGGTGTTCAACTTTTATCACTTATTGAGTTAGTAAAACGATGGAATGAGACTGTGGGTAAGAAGTATGGAGAGAAAATTATGGCGGACAAAAATAAGTTGGTTATTCAGAAATATAATGACAAACTTACAGTTTATTTCTCTCCAACCTTGCGTCATTTTGTAAGACATTGTACACCTATTATTGGAAGCGGTGTGGTGTATGCTTCTCATGAATATCACACTAAAGCTGATTCAGTTAATGATGAATGGTGGGTGGACATCTATGGCGATCGCATCAAGAAAATTTACCAGTCTTATGAAGAATCTTAAGTTGCTATCAATATAATGCCGCGTCTTTATCATACAGTTGAAAGCTTCATTTATGTAGTAAAGCCTTATATACAACAGAAGTTGAAGCATGTGATGAAAAGTAAATATGATGTAAAGACACATCACATTTCGTTTTCAATTGAAAATCAACGCGTTGTTCTGAAACTGGGTGATGACATTCAATGTCAATTGAGTAAAAATTTGAAAAAACTCTTTGGTTTTTCAATGCTACAAACTGTGTTTGCTGCTGCGCATACGATTGGTATAGAAACACCAATGACACTTGATAAACATGAACAGCACCTTTACATTCAAAGGGATTTGATTCTACCTATTTCTGTTGGTGAGAAAAAAGAATACATTTTACGTTATTTCATTCATGATAAAGACGCTTCATATGGAATAGTCGAGAAGATGTTTGAATCTATTTTCTATCATCCCGTCAAACAAACTATACCCTCTATTACTATCAAAATTACCAATGGTTTACAAGAGTGCATCCATGTGAAAGATACTAAATCCCTCGTAACTTTAGTGTTTCGGAAAACAAAGTGAAGTCATTGTGATATGTTTATTGAAATAAAAATATGTATATGAAAAAGTCTTTTCACAGATATAGGGGGAATGGGCTGACTGTAGGCATATATTCACAAGGAAGAAACGATCTCATGCGATACATAAAACAGCAATGTTTATCTACAGAAATCAACATAAAAATACTAAGTTAAGGATGATTATACTAAGACGTCTCCTGAATGTGGTAGTGTGAGTTTAATTCTTTTGGGTGGTGGTATGTTTGTGTCAGGATGTCCATGTGGAAGAGATATGTTGTGTTCTAACCAGCACCTCTTATCCTCCCATGCTCAAAGCGCCCGTTTCCTAAAAGTATGAGTTTTGATCTCATGCGACTTAGATTTTAAGATTGTCATATTGACAAACGTTATAGTTTTATTTCTATAGGCTTTCCTGAAATTTTGATGTTTCATGTTAGAGACCAATGATCTTGATATGCCTTTAGCACGCTTAATACTATCGTCTCCATCCTTTAATTTCATACTGTACATCTTTGGACGGAGGAGAATCATTTCATCTATTTCCTTCCCTGCTGTCTCATCCTTAAAGCAGCCAAGTTTTGCCTTGTTTTTGATGGAGTAGAGTGGGTGATCAGTAGGATAATTTGATGTATCAAAATATCTTTCTAAAGATTTTCCTACTTCATTGAAATTTAAATCTTTTTGAGTGGTAATACCTAAGAAGAAACTATCTGTATCGCCACCCAACAAACGAACCTCTTTTACGAGAGGACATGGTTTTAGTATTTTATAAAAGAGTTGGTACATTTCAAGCTTAGAGTAATCTAGTACAGCTTGACCAATATAGATGGGCTTGCACAACTCAACTTCAGATTTTATCATTTTAACACCTACAAGGTCCTCATCGATAATGTCTCTATCGATGAATAGAGGTGATGAGACCAATTTCTTAAATTTTGTAACATCATTGACTAGTTTATAGTTTACACGTTTTCTAACATCCTCCATCGTCTTACCAAATAGACTATTATTCTTATACTTATAAAAATCTTTTTCAAAATTATTTTGGGCTAGTGCACGTTTCTGGCTGTTGCTATCAATATATGGTTTGAGGAAGGCTTTCTGTCTAAATTTAATAATGCGGTGAACTCTTTTTAAAATCATACCATTTCTAAATAAAATTTTAAGATGCTAAAGTGGACTAGATAGTTTTCCTTATCATACTGGGTGAGTAAAAGTTTGCGGCAAGGCTTATAGTCGGGTTGACCGCATGATTCTAAATCTTTATGAAATTGTTTCATAAAGTCGGAAAACATATCTTTGGTCACTTCACCTGATTCGGGTGCGAGTGGAAAATCTACGGTTTTATGTTTAATATTATTTGGATAGATTAGATCTATCTCAAAATAATATCCCCAATCACCTTCATCTGGAATTGCTAGTATGTTAGAAGGGTTGGAGAGATGCTGAATTTCACTATCATCTAAGCAGCTAAACTCAGAGTGAGGGAGTGGTTTGGATAGTGAACTACCATATAAATTATTTTGGTCATAATACTTAAGATGAGTCTGATCATCGCCTACTAATTTTGATTTTAACCTATGTTTATTTACAAATGTGAGACCACCGCGAATTCCTCGCTCAAATAAATTATACATCTCTGGATCTTGTAAGAGATGAATGGTCTCACCAGTCATTTTAAAAGCAGACTTAAATGACATGGCTGGCAGACTGACAAAGTGGACGGGATCTAACTTATCTTCTTCTAATGCCACTCGTCGAAACTCCTGAAATACATCAGCCAGCAAAAATACATCTAACTTAAGGTAGGCAATCATATATTCGCCAAATGTATGGCAGTCAAATTTTATCCATGCATCTTGTGCATGATCATAATCTTCGGTCTTACATTCTGCGCCGCTCAAATCATTTTTAAATTTATCTATGGGCGGAAGAGAAGTCTGGCCGAGTTTACTAATTGCATCAAAATATGCATATGGAAAGACTCCTTTCCGTGTGATGACTTCATCGGTTAGATTTGGATATTGTTTCTTAAGATTTTGTGTTAGTGGAACAGACTTTAGATTTTGTACGAGAGAGGCCAGTGATGCAGTCATAAATTGGTAGGAATCTAAAAATTTTCTATCAAAATAGACCGTCTTATTTTCTTTAGTTTTATCGACAGGCACTTTTGCTGTCATGGCCATAAACTTCTCTCTCGTTTGTGCTATTACATCAAGCTTCCACTCTTTCATTTGACCTAAACCTCCTTTTATTATCATATGGCTGTCGTAGCCCTTGAAATTATGGAAAATGACGGGTAATGTACGCCGTTTCATCCTAAGTGAAAAATTGCATTTTGAACAAAGTGCGTTTCTAAATTTACCAGTGATGTGATCATGGTCGCGCACTTTCTTAATCTTATCATCATCAAATGTTTTACTACATTTGGGGCAAACGTTGCAACTATCAAATTTTGCTTGATCATCTGCTGTCATATGCAATGATCTGCGATAGAGTTCACCATCATACTTTTGTTGAAATTTTACAGCCTGTTCGAGGAATTGTAGGAATTGGTAAATACAATCCTCACCTTGCCAGACGTGCATTTTATTTTTTCTATTTTGGAAATGGTCATGCCATACTTCATAGCAGGATATGGCTGCTGGCTTGTGGATATCATCGATATAGCATTCGATGTCAGCATAGATGACACGAAGAGGACTTAGTTCATCACCATTCTCTCTATATGAAAACTCCTTATCTTTGGGCATGCGCTCCATTTGTAGTTTACCTCGCTTACACCATTCGTAATGAGTTTCAAATCTATTTTTACTCCTAAAGTTGCGAATGCATCTGTCGCAGTGATAAATCTCTGATGAGGTAGAATTTCTTAAGTGGTGGTATAAGCGAGAAATTTTGGGAATACCGCAGTAGTGCCATTCCTCACTATCATCATGTCTTACTAATAAAAGGTTGACAACGTGGTCATAACAACTCGAACGCCAGTTGTAGCGGACACCCTTCAATCCCTTTTCCCAAACATGGAGAACTATTTTGATGTTGTTCAATTTTTCAAATTTTTCTATATCTTTAATTTTCATATCTTCACTATTGCAGTCATTAAACTTTAATTCATTTTCCCACTGTTGATACTTACTCTTACGGTATCGGCTATACTGTACATCATTATAGTGGAGAATGGAGAGGACGGCATACTTAAAACATTGCGATTCGCAATCTACAGAAATGACTGCTTTTTTATTTTTTAAACTTTTCGGAAGTTTAAAGGAGCCTCGTCCAGAGTAGTTCTCTAATAAAGTGATTTTAATCATGGCGGTCTCAATACCATCAAAAACGAGACCACTATCACGCTCGTTAAATTTATCTATATTTAATTTTAACCCTTGGATATGAAAATTTATCCAAGACTCACAGTCTACAACTTCGGTTGCAGGAGAGGAGGGTATGTGAAACTCCAACCTCTCTACTATTTGACCAGTATGGTGGTCGATTTTTACATATGTTATTTTGAGATGGATGAGCGCCTTCATTCTAAAATCGACTAAATTGTTGAAGAGCGCACCAATCAAAGATGAATTTTGATGAAACCATTCTTCAAAGTCAGTAATGGTTTCTGAGGATTCCATCTGGTAGTTCCTCACTAAATTATTTATCGACACTTCAGAGAGTCGGATAGAGGACGTGCTGTTAGTATAACTATCGTCACTGTGTGTATGTCGAAGTCTATGTGAAGATAGTTCAAAATGTGACTCAAAAGACTAAATGCATAAATCGCAAGAAAAGGAGACATCGTTAACAGAATCATCCCCACCTTCGGAGATTGATGCTGACTTAGGTCGACAAACACCTCGCTTGATGTGTCGGATGAGATCACGCTTCCTCGTGAAGATGTGCCCACAGTCAGCACATTCCCGATCGTTGCATTCCCGCGACAATGTTGACATGGACTCGCTCGAGATGGGACTGGTAACACCTGAAAGAGAAATCATTCTATCATCTCTGTTCAAGTCTCAGTGTATTGTTGCAACCTACCTTGACTCAACAACTCTAAACTTTCCTCGAGAAGGGAGGGCGTTGGTGATGAAGTTGATGCTTGAAATTGAGGAAGATGCTATTAGCTACACGTTTGAGGGAGATGAGTGAAGAAATTTTCAACTAACCATTTGAACGAAATTATGTTTAAGCTTGATACTTCAACAAGATAGAGACTTCACTCAAATTTGGAATTCACGAGAGAGCAGTTCACTTATACGTCTCAAAGATAGAGTGAAATGACGCGAATGTCACTTTGCATATATACTTTCATATTCATCATTCATTGGCTGTTCATTCTGATTGGTTGCTTGTTTATACTTAAGAATTAGAAAACATTTCAAAGTTATTATTCACAGTCAACATGACAAGCCCTCCGACAACACCAAACACAAAATTCTCTTCTCCATGCTCAACACCAAAGGCGCTCGTTGCACCAAACGCCCCAACGAAGGGGAAGGTAGAGAAGGTGTACCGACTGGACAATATCAGAAAGTTGTCATTACCAGCGGACAATGAAGAGAGTGTATGTGAGAAGGAGTGTCCCGACTTAACAGGCGTGAGGTGGAAGTATCTCCAGTACGATACTGACGATGTGATGGAGATCACCAGCACGAAATTCCTCCACCAATTATGGGAGTGGTACACCCCTAACTCCCATCCACGAACTATGGCGGAATGAGAGTACATCGACAAAGTGAGGCTCGCGGTAGAAGAACGATTGAAGCAAGTGAACTGTTTTTGTGATCTATGTGAAGTCAACTCTGGGACGATATTGACGATGAAGACCTTTTGAAATACATGCCATAATAAATTTTTATTTCATATTATCTTTGCTTTCATACTGACTTACTTGAACGGGGCTTCAGTGGATGATTTAACCATGTATACATTTTCATTTGGAAATAGTAGCACGCTTAGTCTAACTTGTAAATCTTATAACATTTCATATGGGCGATGATGGTAGATGAAATAGTGTTAAATAAAATTAAGATGGCTTACACGTCTGATACAGGGACAGCAATCGACTGCGATCCATGTGTAAAGAGCTTGTTAGACTACGGATGGGCTTAAGTGGATGATTTAACCATGTATACTTTTTCATTTGGAAATAGTAGCACGCTTAGTCTAACTTGTAAATCTTATAACATTTCATATGGGCGATGATGGTAGTTGAAATAGTGTTAAATAAAATTAAGATAGCTTACATGATTCTGGGATAGCAATCGACTGCGATCCATGTGTAAAGAGCTTGTTAGACTACGGAAGAGAGAAGTGTGTTATGTTGCGTGTGGCGCGTGAGTGTCCTCCCATTTCATTCCATTCATCAATTCGTCTCATTGATAGAGACAGGTAGAACTCATGGTTCTCATAACGTATGCAATGGAAAGTTTTTGGCAACCTTCGACAGTTGGCTAAATGTCGCCCTGGCGCGAATGCATACTACGTTGAGACAGAGGCAATCACTTGCAAACATGACGCAGAGAGGTTTAACAAGATTGACCATTGCCGAATGTCCCTTGCGGTATACATAGCTACGGGTTTCACCGCCGCCCTTTACAGGAACGCCCGTCGAAAGGAAGTATTACACCGAACTTCATTTGCAACGTTCAAGTTGACTGATAGCAGATTCAACTTAATGATAGTATTCGCCAGTCCGAAGACTGCCCAGGGCAAACCGCGTGGAGGTTCTATCATGTCTTGCCCCATGGTGGCCCTTAAAAGAGCCGGTGGTTCGTTCTCGGGAGTCGTCATCAGCAATCTTACTCCATACCGATTCTGCTGAGAGAGAGTCGAAACCGTTCAACCTCAGCAGTGTCGACTTCAATGCTAGTTGGTATGTGTGTGGAGGGTGGAATGTAGCGCCATTCCATTGGATTGGCAACACTTGCTGTCATCGCATTGCCAATCTGAGCAAGATTGTTGTGAACTCTGTCTTGCTCCTCTATTCTAGCAAATTCATCAAATAAATTTCGCGGTCTTAACTGCGGTCCGCGAGGAGAGTTGACTGCAGCGTTTGGCGTCTCCATGATTGAAATGAAATGAAATGAGAGGTAGTGGTTTATATACCCCTCTAATGTGATGTAACGTTCAAGTTGACTGATAGCAGATTCAACTTAATGATAGTATTTGCCAGTCTAAAGACTGCCCAGGGCAAACCGCGTGGAGGTTCTATCATGTCTTGCCCCATGGTGGCCCATAAGAGAACTGTTGGTTCGTTCTCGTCGTATCTGAAAATAGAAGGAAAAATAGATGAAATTATATTCAAGTGATAGAGATGATGTTAACTTACCATAAATCAATTCAACCGGTTCGTTGAACTTTCGATGGTGGTGGCTGAGGCAAGTATTTGGCCGGCAGTTTCCGCTTGCGGTGGCGTAATTCTTTGATGTCACCATCATGTTTTATTGAGAGATGAAGGCAGCGCATCTCCGCCATCGCCCCATCGTAGCACTCGAATGTGGTATCCAAGTCCTCACTCTCAAGGATGACGCTGTCGACGATTCTGCTCTTGATGATGGGAATGTGGACCGTTGTTCGTCTCTCTTCTTTCTTCTGACTCTCAGTCAGGCTAGTCTTTAGTTGCTCGATTTTTAACTTTGACACCTCTTCCTGAGCTTTTAGTGATTTTATGTACGTCGCCTGCTCTTCAACTCGTTTTTCGCTGGCAGGCGCCCTTTCGCGGAAAGGTTCTAAGTTAATTACTTGGGTCTTGAGGGCCCGAATCTCGGCTACCTGACCCTTCAGGTGGAAATTGTCATCCCTAAGGGCCGAACATTCGTTTTTGTAACGAGTGAGCTCATCTTTTAATTTCGTGAGTGTATATTCCTGGCTCACTTTTGCGATCTGCTCATCCTTATTCCAGCTGTTCATCTGCTGCTTAATCCCCTTCTTTACTGGGGAAGGTGTGATCACTTTCTTTTTCGGGGAAGACTGATTTGTCGGTTTTAGTGATGACGACCTCCTCAGAATCGGAGTCATCTGAGCTGTCCAAATCGCTTAGTGGGGCCTTCTCTTCTGCTGTCGATGAGGTAGTGGCCGAAGCAGCAGGTTCCAAAATTGTTGCAATAGCCTCTTGTAGTGCTGCGTCTAGATCGACTGTTTCTTCGTTGAAGAAGGACGCGATCACTTTGCCGATGTCTGATGTCGTATAATTGTTAGCCTTTTTGACCGGACATTCGGCGTGGGCGATGTAAAATGCCTCATGCTCTTTGCCTTTCAAAAATTTCAGGCAATGTGTACAGCCGGAAATAACGGCTCTTTCCTCGTGAAAGTGAGGAGTATTCTTATACTTGTTAATGTGGCGTTTGAATTCGCCACCCCTCTTTATTTCTCCGCAAGAGCACTTCTTAAATAAAAATTTTGAGTTGCCTCTTATTTTGTAACTTATGTATCTGTAAAGGAAGGGTGAAATAGAATTACTAACAGGCGACATTGGCAGTCATTCTTATAATCATACAGCTAAATTGTGAGATTGGTGGAAAGTGTCGAACCTTTGAATCCGTTACAGGCATTACTCAGAGGGGATCTTATCCCAACTCCAAGGCCTCGGCCCACAAATCCAACCTCCCGCGGACAGAGCGTGCGTCATATCACTGTGTTGGTATCCGGACCCCGATTTTGACATGAAAACCAGTGGATTGTTTACAAAGGTTGCAAATTCCAAGCCGAAGCTCGCCTCCCACAACTTTATAAAGGTATTTATTGAAATCAGAAGGTTTGAAAACCCCGAAAATTGCCAAAAATAGCAAATTTAAATTTTTCAACCTTTTAGCACTACTTATGAAATTTTATAAGTAGTCTATCACTTAGGGCAGGTCAATAGCGACCGAACCTTTTTTGAATCAAGTCAAACGGACTTGTAGAAGCAAAGTTACAAGCCTTTAAAGTTTTGGAGTCTTTTATGGCCTGGAGACGAAGGCCATCTCCTGGCTAACCTCTAAGTCTGACGCCTTAGCTGATATCAGCAATGAAATTTTCTAAGTCGGTTTCTTACAGAAACCCGGGATTTGGAATGTCCGAAGCTATCATCGGAGCTCAGAGAGACGACTTACCGTTGACAATCTCTCGTCTGAATGACAAGTCTATGTCGGTTCCCAGCTTATATATAGTTGTGGCGATCAGCTGATGACGTAATACCCATCATCCAAACACTAAAAACCCGTCTATCTCCGGTTCTAGTGCTCCGATTGAGCTGGAAATACACCCGTTCTATGTAGAATTTGACGCCGAATCCGAATCTGGCCTCCGTTTTCCCATCCGATGCTTCGTTTTGGCTCTACAGTAGGCAACCATCGCAAAAATTGTAACTCGTTTTTTCGAAAAATGTTGAAAATTTTTCTCTCCGATTGACTTGAAACTCACCATACAGATGCAGAATTTCACGCTGATTCCAAATCTGAAATTCGTTTTCCAATCCGATGCTTCGTTTTGGCGCTACAGCCCAAAACGTTCAAAATTCTAACTCTGTCGTTTTTCGCCAATGTCCCAAAATCTTAAATGGCGTCTCACATCTAAACGAAGACAGATATGAACAAGCCGTTTGTTTCACTGAATTTGTCTCACTCTTAGCTTTCAAACGAGCTATGGCACGACAAAATCCGTCCACTGGAAGCCAAAATCGAAGCGAGCTCTCCCGAGGGGGGGGACGTCAGCGAAAATTTTTTCTCTCCGATTGCGTTCAAATTCACCATACAGATGCAGAATTTCACGCTGAATCCGAATCTGGCCTCCGTTTTCCCATCCGATGGTTCGTTTTGGCGCTAGAGACCAAAACGTCCCAAATTCTAACTCTGTCGTTTTTTCGAAAAATGTTGAAAAATTTTTCTCGCCGATTGCCTTGAAACTCACCATACAGATAGAGAATTTCACGCTGATTCCAAATCTGAAATTCGTTTTCCAATCCGATGCTTCGTTTTGGCGCTACAGCCCAAAACGTCCCAAATTCTAACTCTGTCGTTTTTCGCCAATCTCCCAAAATCTTAAATGGCGTCTCACATCTAAACGAAGACAGATATGAACAAGCCGATTCTTTCAGTGAATTTGTCTCACTCTTACCTTTCAAACGAGCTATTGCACGACAAAATCCGTCCACTAGAAGCAAAATTGGAAGTTTGGCGCAGGGGGGGACGTCAGCGAAAATTTTTTCTCTCCGATTGCGTTCAAATTCACCATACAGATGCAGAATTTCACGCTGAATCCGAATCTGGCCTCCGTTTTCCCATCCGAGCACTCCTTCCACTCGAAACAACCCATTTTACAACCCAACATTCAGCAGATTGCACGAAAAACATCACACACTATAGCCTCAAGACAAATCCTGGCGGTCGCCCAAGTCCACCACGACACTCTGCCGTTCCAGAGGGGGGGGAGTCAGCGAACATTTTGTGAACGTGGGCCAACCTGGCCGGCACACCACGACAGACCTGCAATGGAAATTGCATGAAAATTATGGCAAACGCCGGGGGAACTTAGTTGGGGCAAAATGTAACTTGTGCGATCTGGCTTCCATGTTTTTTGATTGGCAATTATATTTATCAGGCTAATTCTTGATCTGCATTGTTGGCCCTTGTCCAAAGACCATGTACTCAAAAGCAATAGTGAATTTACAAAATGCTGCGCCGACAGGATGACAAAGAAGGAAATCCTTTTAAACGTTCTGTATGGTCATCATTTTGAAATATCACTCCAATCAGACTCTTTTGCAACTTGTAATGTCGATTTACAGAACATGCATAACTCCAGCTTGAAATCAGAGGCCAAGAAATCTTAGAGTATTCATTTTACTTTAAAGGGTTCCCCTGTTCACTAAATTTGAATAATTTTCAAAATCTCAACATGCATTCGAATATCAGTCTCCAAAATATCACATGTGTCATTCAATGATTAATTGAAAAGTTCCAGCGACATTTCATTTATTTGAGAAATGATTGTCTGTAAAGAAACTTTCAGTGTGTTTATTCCAGAAAAGCGCCACGTTTCTTAGCCGCTTGAAGAAGAAATTATCCAATAATTAGACTTTCTATCGGTGAATTCTTCAGATGTTCTTACAAAACAGCACACCGACCACTTTCAATTATGACTTTGTGAACCAATTTTTAATTCTCATTCCAATATTGAAACATTGGAAACTAGTTGTCAGTTACTGCTACAAGTAGACACACTATATTAATCCATGGAATAGTAGGCTATTTCACATGAAACAATGCCGCCATCTCACTTGCAATTCTCTTCATGAAAATCTTGTAATTAGGTGTCAACAACTTCCACAACCAACTTGGCAAATAATTTCACTATGATACAATGTTTTAGATCGAATCTGATCTACAAACCATAGATTTTCCATGTGCCATCATTATACATAGGCAAGATATCAAACTTCCATTCTAGTGTACTATTATCCACTTCTATGTGCCGACCGGTTTTTCAACAGTTCATGCGATGAAGATATTCAGGAGCGCTTGAATTTTCATTATAAAATTGATACATGCAAATTTATTTTGATATCCAAACAGTTTGTTTAAAAACACAATCTACAAACACATACACACAATATCCTCTTGTTTCTACTATTTATATGACATCTCTTCAGGTAATTCATGGTGAAATATGGGCATACAGCAAACATGTGACCATAATACCTCGGCCTACGTTTATATTGAAAAGTGCGAAGCATAATGTGTAATAAGTCAACACAAATTCAGATGAAAGAGTAGCTATGAGTTTGCATTTTGATTGTTTTATACTTGTCGTAAAGCATGAAGAATTATTGATTAAATTGCACAACTAAACCCATTGTGGGGCTTTAACACAAAACTAGTATCGTGCGCATAATTATACGGTGTGCATGTAGCCATATACGGTACAGCGTGTGGTTCATGGTGTAGTATTTATACCTTTTGTGTGCTTGATTAATTTTCTTAAACGACTCGAAATATCAAATTGATGGTATTTTTTTAAATGTGGCAATTCTGAAATAAATAATTACCTCAGGCGATAGCTACAGGTTTTCAATTCTATAAATTAAAATGGAAATAATGACCTATTTTAACATGTTACCTTGATGGATGCATCTTTAAGAAACAATAGAAAAATTATACAACTTAAGCAGAAATCGAATAGCAATAATAATTGTCGAAATTGATAAAAACATTATCCACCTAAACTTTTTGCGGTCCTGAAATAGAATTTTTAAGTCTTGTCGCATGTTAAGCTGTTTCAAAAACTTTTTCGATTATTTGTCATCCAAATATTAATGCTATAGCACAAGTAGGCCTATAGCCTGATACACATGTAATTATTGAAGTGCTAAATTACAATGGGTTTTATTGCGCTAATCAAATTCTTTCATGCTCATAGTTTCTCAAACTTTTAGCATACAACTATTCTGTCTCAACATGCCCAGATGTTTGTGCTATTTTAAATACAAGCAATTAGAAGTTACGGATTTAAAAATAATATAATATCATTTCAACATATTTCCATTTAATTATAATTCTTTTCACGACACAATCGACTTTTCATCAATTTTTCAACGAGAAACGTCGACTTGAAAACTGATAAACATGCACAACTCAATTTCTCATACTGAATTCGAAGTAAATAAGCCTTGAGCATGTGACATTATTTGTTTCCATCACACAAATGAATTCAAAGTATTGGTAGGACTCCTTGTGATAAGTCTGCTACACAGCTAATAGTAATTGAGATATTTTGTTGTTACCAGTAAATTTTATTAAGTATGACGCTTATAACATTTTAGCATTTGTAAAAGTAAGAGCAGATATAACAGTAATCACTAATAGAAAGGTCTATACGTTCATGATCAATGAACCCAAATCCATGCCCAAATCTCTACGTCGATTTTGTTTTTGGGATTTCCAAAAACAAAATTGACAAGCTAAATCTGAGAACATTTAGAAAGTTACCCTTTTTCTGCAGTCTGATCCAATAGATGTATTTTTAATTCTGATGCATGAATCAAAGGAACTTGATGGCTTCATTGAGTAGAAGAACTCACTGACTACATACGAGTGTTTTTCATTTTCGATTTGTTGATAATTGAAAGAGAATTGATGGTTAAGTCCATATAACTGGACACATTGCAGGCCAGTGAGGTACGGTAGTCGTAAGTAGATTGTGCTCCATGTATTGTGCATGATAACGAAGTAAAATGATGAAAAACGTAGACAATCTCAAAAGCGACGATGCCTAAATAACGGTGTGTAAGTAGAAATATCCTCTTGATGCGCTGATTTTTCTTATAGCAAGCAGCACACGTAAACACGGATTCGATAGACCACGAGAGTGAAGAGTGCACAAGCTACTGCGCCTGACTTGCGCAGCTTTCTGTTTCACGTCATGGGCGGACAATAATTATAAGCAGGGACTATGAGTCACAGGCATCAACAATTCGCAGCGGGAGAATATTGTCGAATACTAATTCTCAGTCTTCATGCAGATGCGGCCACGGCCATTACAGACTGCCAACAATGTGACTGAACTCCCTCAGCTGCGTGCGCGTGGCGATCGAATTTCCTTAAGTGACGGAAAGTTATAGAAGCGAGATGTGATTACGCAGATGGAGCTGGATGCCTATGCAATTGTTTTGTCCAGTTACACACTGATTTAATATCAAAAGTTTTGTAAATTACTAGCCAAGCAATTTGGCGAACACACGAGCAAATCGATCAGAATCGGCATGCTGATGGGTACGGTACGTGGAGCTTATAGATTTCAATTGACAGATATTTCGATTTAAGAAGGTAAAATGTGTGCCAGCAGAATTGCTTAGGCTCCCTTTGAGAATATATGTCATGCGTAATTGTTGACCTGATTCGTTCGTCAGTGTTGATTGATGTTGTTGCTATAGTAACTATACAGTATACATGTAGTGAGTGTGAACGATGATGAAAAATGAGAGGAGGAAGAAGAAAAAAGGGGACAGAGTGAGTGAGAAAGAGAGAGGGAGATGATGAAGTCACCCGAATATCTATTTTATACTGACATAAAGTAGATATTCGGGTGACTTTATCATTTTTTTCTGTAGGTCTACAAAATTTCATCAAATAAAAAGAGCACATGTATATAAAATACTCGAAATAATAGTACGCATGTTTCATATGTCAATGTTGTATCCATGAGCGATTCTTTGAGTTATTTAAATGTATTTAGGTCACTTCTTACAGCATCAATATTATTAGTTATAGTCGGTATCTAATTCAAATGGACAATTCTTCTTTAAATGAAACGCTCTTTTAGTTATATTTTATCCACGTACATGGATGATCGATGTTTTAACCATGTACAATTCCAAATTATTATTTAGAGCAAATTTTATATGCATTTCCCACTCTTCTCAGTGTTAAATATTATTAGTAGCGTATAGCCATGCTTATTCCAGACCATTTTACTTAATATGGAATACTTCTTGATAAGGTTTATCCATGGTGCATGCATCATCCATGTTTTATCCAAAAACAGGCATAGGGCTTACATCGGCAGAAACAATTAAAATGTTTAATCCATCGTTTTATCCATATGTTTATCCTTAATGCGGAATGTTCGATGTCTGTGGTTTAATCAACGTTTTTTCAAAGTTCTTCACACCAAGTTGATTTTTGGTTAGTTTTCAACGATGATTTCAACCGTACGTTTATCAGCAACGTTTATTCGACGTTTTTTCAACGTTTGTCACACCAAGTTGATTTTTGGTTAGTCTTCAACGATGATTTCAACCGTTGAAAAAACGTCATTTTTTACTTGGGGTACTGTACTTCAATGCGCACGTACAGTAAAATGCTACTGATCGTGAGATCTACTGATTGAGGATCAAATATTTATCTCCAAGCACATATATCCAACTGTTGGATTATTTCGGAGGTGTCTGCTGCAAGCACCCTTAGATTTCATCTGTATTTAAATCATAGCGCCGTTTTATTACTAATTTGTATCTAATACATGTATGTTACTTGACATTCTATCACTTGAATTCCTGTTACTTGAACTACGAACTGCCGTCGCAAAAGACCGGGTAGATCCACAAAATTTGCTTGAATCCATTCATCCAATTTTGTATGAAATTATCTTATCGTTTATTCCTACCAACATGACCACATCTAAGCTGACATGGCTTTATTTAAGATATAATGTGGGGAAAGGTAAATTTAGGTATCGTGAAACAAAAGTAGAAAATGATAGCAATATCATTAACTCTAATAGTTTTAGTTCGGGAGCTAGCGTGAAGTTGTGCAGGGAACGAGGTAGTACATAAAACTTTCACATAGCATAGTACACCTCTAACCTACTGCAAAACTTCGCGTCTGCCGGATCAGATCATTTGCTTTTCAGAAATAGAGAGGATAACACAATCCTATGTATTTCCAGTGGTAAAATTGTGACATTTAAGGGGTTGACTCCATTTTTTCGAATTTTTGCTCATAAAAGTTACACAAATTGGTATTTTGTTGAACTGGTTATTATAGAAATCATCTACAGATGATGATCCTTCAAATGAGTTATCATTCAGTGACAGAGGATGAAGCAAAGTGTACAAACAGACACTTTTCGTTGGTGTAAGTAGTAAGGAAGTGACAAACACCAGATAGCGCAAGATGGCCGCCATCGCTGACTCCCCCCCCTCCCCCTCCCCTCCCCCTCCCCTCCCCCTCCCCCTCCCCCCCCCTCTGGAACGGCAGAGTGTCGTGGTCGGCCGCCGTGGTGCTTTGGGTCTGAGTGTCGTGGTGGACTTGGGCGACCGCCAGGATTAGTGTTGAGGCTATAGTGTGTGATGTTTTTCGTGCTGAATGTTGGGTTGTAAAATGGGTTGTTTCGAGTGGAAGGAGTGGTCGGATGAGAAAACGGAGGTCGGATTCGTGTTCAGCGTGAAATTCTGCATCGGTAGGGTGAGTTTCAAGGCAATCGGTGAGTAAAAATTTTCAACATTTTTCGAAAAAACGACAGAGTTAGAATTTGGGACGTTTTGGTGTGTAGCGTCCAAACGAAGCATCGGATGAGAAAACGGAGGCCAGATTCGGAATCTACGTGAAATTTTGGGTTAGGAAGGATGTTTCCAGCGAAATCGGAGAGAAAAAATTTTCACTGACGTCCCCCCCCCCTCTGGACAGCTTGCTTCGATTTTGGCTTCTAGTGGACGGATTTTGTCGTGCGATAGCTCGTTTGAAAGCTAAGAGTGAGACAAATTCAGTGAAAGAATCGGCTTGTTCCTATCTGTCTTCGTTCAAAAGTTAGAGCGGTTACAAGATTTTAGGTCGGAGCTCGCTTACCTGAAAAAATCCTAAGTGTCAGAGTGACTTTGTATGGGTAAAATTTTGAAAATTTTCCAAAGTGTGGAATTTCGACCTGGGACCGTCACCAAAACATTTTTCATCAAATTCTGAAATTTCACTGACCTCCCCCCCCTCTGGACAGCTTGCTTCGATTTTGGCTTCTAGTGGACGGATTTTGTCGTGCGATAGCTCGTTTGAAAGCTAAGAGTGAGACAAGTTCAGTGAAAGAATCGGCTTGTTCCTATCTGTCTTCGTTCAAAAGTTAGAGCGGTTACAAGATTTTAGGTCGGAGCTCGCTTACCTGAAAAAATCCTAAGTGTCAGAGTGACTTTGTATGGGTAAAATTTTGAAAATTTTCCAAAGTGTGGAATTTCGACCTGGGACCGTCACCAAAACATTTTTCATCAAATTCTGAAATTTCACTGACCTCCCCCCCCCTCTGGACAGCTTGCTTCGATTTTGGCTTCCAGTGGATGGATTTTGTCGTGCGATAGCTCGTTTGAAAGCTAAGAGTGAGACAAATTCAGTGAAAGAATCGGCTTGTTCCTATCTGTCTTCGTTTAGATGTGAGACGCCATTTAAGATTTTGGGACATTGGCGAAAAACGACAGAGTTAGAATTTGGGACGTTTTGGGCTGTAGCTTCAAAACGAAGCATCGGATGGGAAAACGGATTTCAGATTTGGAATCAGCGTCAAATTCTTTATCTGTATGGTGAGTTTCATGTCAATCGGAGAGTTTCAAGTCAATCGGAGAGAAAAATTTTCAACATTTTTCGGAAAATTGACAGAGTTAGAATTTTTGCGATGGCTGCCTACTGTAGAGCCAAAACGAAGCATCGGATGGGAAAACGGAGGCCAGATTCTGATTCAGCGTCAAATTCTACATGGAAATAGTGTATTTCCAGCTCAATCGGAGCACTAGAACCGGAGATAGACGGGATTTTTAGTGTTTGGATGATGGGTATTACGTCATCAGCTGATCGTCACACACTATATAAGCTGGGAACCGACGGAGACTTGTCATTTAGAGGAGAACGATTGTCAGAGGTAGGTCGTCTCTCTGAGCTCCGATGATAGCTTCGGACATTCCAAATTCCAAGTTTCTGTAAGAAACCGACTTAGAAAATTTCATTGCTGATATCAGCTAAGCCGTCAGACTTAGAGGTTCGCCAGGAGATGGCCTTCGTCTCCAGGCCATAAAAGACTCCAAAACTTTAAAGGCTTGTAACTTTGCTTCTACAAGTCCGTTTGACTTGATTCAAAAAAGGTTCGGTCGCTATTGACCTGCCCTAAGTGATGGACTACTTATAAAATTTTATAAGTAGTGCTAAAAAGTTGAAAAATTGAAATTCACTATTTTTGGAGGTTTTCTGGGGTTTTCGACCCTGCTGAAGTCAATGAAAGCATTTTTAATGATGTCTGAGCCAGTCTTCTCATGGTATAAGCGGCTTTTCACTGAAAGCGAGCAAGACATGGAGAGTTTTGCTGTAATATTCCACTGACAGGGTGTTCCTTCGGGACGGCGGACGATGCCGTAGTGATAAGTGTGGCAAGGGAATGTGTCATATTTAAGACCGTAACCGCTGGGGCAACTCATGTTGGGCATTTGACACAGCTCTCAACGTAGCACTTTGAACGCCAATCGGTTGAGTCTTAGCTATCTTGTCATGGGTGGCCTCTAAACATCTCCATTGCAAAACGCTGGTGAATCAAGCACTCTACGGCTTGCTATCAAGCTGATCAAAGCAATAACTTGGGATGTTTCCTCAAGGTTTTCAAGTATGCTAAGTTCAAATCTGATATCATGTTTCAAATTTAACTAAGTCTAAGGCAGCTTTGAGGGGTTAGATCCCAGCTACTGTTCACTACCTTTGACTCGGCGTTGCTGTTACCACTTCGGGGCAGTGACAATGATGTCTTCAGCTGTAAATAGCGGGTATCGGGGAAGATCTCTCACTTCCCTAGTGATCAGTACAAGGCCTTCGGGCTGTCGACGGGATCGAGTGCCACTCACTACACTCAAATCTATCATTCCTCACTAAGTGTAAAAATCATTGTTTTCCGTTTTTCGCTTCAGAAATGCCGAAATACAATAATATGAAGACCAGTTTCAAACTGTGTCAATGCCGGAAGGTATTCCGAGCTGACGCCTTCAAAAAGCACGCTTGTACTAACAAGAAACAGATAGGGGTCGCTCGCTACTATTGCGGAGTCCACAAAGTCAGTCGCTTAAGTGAGCGGCTGGAGGATTGGCACTCACAACACAGCGAGTGTCAAACAGGCGAAGTAGGCGAAGAAGAACGGAGTTCACTCTTCGCCACTGAGCTCCGTTCTTTAGAGCTACAATCTGCCAACGAGCAAGAACGGAGTTCACTCTTCACCACTGAGGCCACTGAGCTACAATCCGCCATTGAAGCGATTGCCGCTGTATCCTCGCTTAGTAGCGAGAGTTCGCTGACCAGCAGCGATAGTGAGGAGGAGGAGGGAGAGCTACAGTCGCAACTTATCAAGGACGTCGACCTCGATCGCGAGACCCCTACAGCCGTAACTGTGAGTGGAATTGCAACACAATGTCGCAATTTTGTCAAGCGCCCGCCGGTGATTGCCGAACGGGATAGATTAAAGAAAGAGGCGGAGAAGTTGAAGGAGGAGGCCTTCTCATACAAGGCAAAGTATGAGGACCTAAAGAACGTGGCCGGAGAGATGAAGAAGGTGAAGGAGAGATTAAGCGAGCGGGATGGCGAGTTGGAGCAGGAGAGGCTCAAGACTCTCGAGGGGAAAGCCAGAGAAGAGGCTTTGCTAGCAGAGAGGGAAAGTAGGGAGAAGGAGATACGAAGGTTGAAGGAGGAAGTGGAGAGACTCCGTGTGCAGATGGCTAAGGTTGTCGAGACGAACCACGAGCTGCACCGTTCGGCGCAGCTGGTGGATCGCGATCGAAGGGTGCGTTCCAGTCGTCTGCACATCCCTATTAGAAAGGGGAGAGTAGCAGAAACTCCTCTCTTGTACGAGCGTGGAAGAGGGGAGAAATGCTACTCTCGGGTGAAGAAAGGGGTGGAGTGTCTACACTTCACCTTCGATCATCGTGATCCGATCTCGAATTTCCTTTATGAGGAAGCGTCCGAGAAGATCTGTAAGTAAAAATGACTAAATTGATATGTAAGATGATAACTCACTACTTCTTTCTTTACAGACATCCAAGAGAAGCGACCACCCGCCCCGTTGCCGGAGCCGCAGTCGAAACAACAAGCCTGAGTCCCTACCACACACCCCGAGAACGAACCATCGGCTCTCTTAAGGGCCACCATGGGGCAAGACATGATAGAACCTCCTCGCGGTTTGCCCTGGGCAGTCTTCGGACTGGCGAATACTATCATTAAGTTGAATCTGCTATCAGTCAACTTGAACGTCGCAAATGAAGTTCGGTGTAATACTTCCTTTCGACGGGCGTTCCTGTAAAGGGCGGCGGTGAAACCCGTAGCTATGTATACCGCAAGGGACATTCGGCAATGGTCAATCTTGTTAAACCTCTCTGCGTCATGTTTGCAAGTGATTGCCTCTGTCTCAACGTAGTATGCATTCGCGCCAGGGCGACATTTAGCCAACTGTCGAAGGTTGCCTAAAACTTTCCATTGCATACGTTATGAGAACCATGAGTTCTACCTGTCTCTATCAATGAGACGAATTGATGAATGGAATGAAATGGGAGGACACTCACGCGCCACACGCAACATAACACACTTCTCTCTTCCGTAGTCTAACAAGCTCTTTACACATGGATCGCAGTCGATTGCTATCCCTGTATCAGAAGTGTAAGCTATCTTAATTTTATCTAACACTATTTCAACTACCATCATCGCCCATATGAAATGTTATAAGATTTACAAGTTAGACTAAGCGTGCTACTATTTCCAAATGAAAAAGTATACATGGTTAAATCATCCACTGAAGCCCCATTCAAGTAAGTCAGTATGAAAGCAAAGATAATACGAAATAAACATTTATTATGGCATGTATTTCAAAAGGTCTTCATCGTCAATATCGTCCCAGAGTCTGGCTTCACATAGATAACAAAAACAGTTCAGTTGCTTTAATCGTTCTTCCACTGCAAGCCTCACTTTATCAATATACTCCCACTCTGCCATAGTTCGTGGCTGGGAGTTAGGGGTGTACCACTCCCATAATTGGTGGAGGAATTTCGTGCTGGTGATCTCCATCACATCGTCAGTATCGTACTGGAGATACTTCCACCTCACGCCTGTTAAGTCGGGACACTCCTTCTCACATACACTCTCCTCTTCCTCGTCCGCTGGTAATGATAACTTTCGTATATTGTCCAGTCGGTACACCTTCTCCACCTTCACCTTTCTTGGTGCATTTGGTGTAACGAGCACCTTTGCTGATGTGCATGGAGAGGAGAACTCCAATGCGGTATTTGGTGTTGTTGGAGGACTTGTCATGTTGTCTTTGAAATGCTGACTTTGAATAATGATAACTTTAACATTTTTCTAATTCTAAAGTATACACAAGCAGCCAATCAGAATGAACATCCAATGAATGAAGAGAATGAAAGTATATAAGCAAAGTGACATTCATATCATTTCATTTAATCTGTGAATCATACAAGTGACGAACGCACGATCTCTCTCTTTGACTATTATTCTGTCTGATCATATTTCATTAAAATGGTAAGTTAAAGATTTCCTCTCTCATCTCCCTCAAACGTGTGACTAATAGCATCTTCCTCAATTTCAGGCATCAACTTCATCACCAACGCCCTCTCTTCTCGAGGAAAGTTTAGAGTTATTGAGTCAAGGTAGGTTGTAACACTACACTGAGGCTTGAACAGAGATGATAGAATGATTTCTCTTTCAGGTGATGCGAGTTCCAGCTCAGAACTGTCGCGATATGGTAACGAGTGGGAATGTGCTGACTGTGGGCACATCTTCACGAGGAAATGGGATCTCACCCGACACATCAAGCGAGGTGTTTGTCGACCTAAGCCGGCATCAATCTCCGAAGGTAGGGATGATTCTGTTAACGATGTCTCCTTTTCTTGCGACTTGTGCATTCAGTCTTTCGAGACACGTTTTGAACTATCTTCGCACAGACTTCAACATACACACACGAACGATACCTACACCAACGGTACCTCCTCTATCCGACTCACTGAGGTGTCCATAAATAATTTAGTGAGGAACTACCAGATGGACTCCTCAGAAACCATTGCTAACTTTGAGGAATGGTTTCATCAAAATTCATCATTGATAGAAGCGCTCTTCAACAATTTAGACAATTTTAGGATGAAGGCGCTCATCTATCTTAAAATAAAATATGTAAAAATCGACCACCATACTGGACAAATAATAGAGAGGTTAGAGTTTCACATACCCTCCTCTCCTGCAACCGAGGTTGTAGACTATGAGTCTTGGATAAATTTTCACATCCAAGGATTAAAATTAAATATTGATAAATTTAACGAGCGCGATAGCGGTCTCATTTTTGACGGCATTGAGTCCGCCTTATTTAAAATCAGTCTATTAGGAAATCATAGTGGTCGAGGCTCCTTTAAACTTCCAAAAAATTTAAAAAACAAAACAGCAGTCATCAATGTCGATTGCGAATCGCAATGTTTTAAATATGCTGTCCTCTCCATTCTCCACTATAATGACATCAATGCGAATCGAAATCGCACATATAGCTATAGGCAGTGGGAGAATGAATTAAACTTCGATGACTGTAATAGTGACGATATGAAAATTAAAGATATAGAAAAATTTGAAAAATTGAACAACATTAAAATAGTTCTCCATGTTTGGGAAAAAGGATTGAAGGGTGTGCGCTACAACTCGCGTTCGAGTTGTTATGAACGTACAGTAAACCTGTTATTAGTAAAACAGGATGATAGTGAGGAATGGCACTACTGCGGTATTCCCAAAATCTCTCGCTTATACCACCACTTAGAAAACTCGAGTAGAGAGTTATATTACTGCGACAGATGTATTCGCCACTTTAGGAGGAAAACTAAATTTGAAACTCATTATGAGTGGTGTAAGCGAGGTAAACTGCAAATGGAACGCATGCCCAAAGATAAGGAGTTTTCATATAGAGAGAATGGTGATGAACTAAGTCCTCTTCGTGTCATCTATGCTGACATCGAATGCTATATCGATGATAACATCCATCGACCAGCAGCCATTTCCTGCTATGAAGTATGGCATGATCACTTTAGGAGTAGGCAAAATAAAATGCGCGTCTGGCAAGGTGAGGATTGTATTTACCAATTCCTACAATTCCTCGAACAGGCTGTAAAATTTCAACAAAAGTATGATGGTGAACTCTATCGCAGATCATTGCATATGACAGCAGATGATCAAGCAAAATTTGATAGTTGCAACGTTTGCCCCAAATGTAGGAAAACATTTGACGATGATAAGATTAAGAAAGTGCGCGACCATGATCACATCACTGGTAAATTTAGAAACGCACTTTGTTCAAAATGTAATTTTTCGCTGAGGATGAAGCGGCGTACATTACCCGTCATTTTCCATAATTTCAAGGGCTACGACAGCCATATGATAATAAAAGGAGGTTTAGGTCAAATGAAAGAGTGGAAGCTTGATGTAATAGCGCAAACGAGAGAGAAGTTTATGGCCATGACAGCAAAAGTGCCTGTCGATAAAACTAAAGAAAATAAGACGGTCTATTTTGATATAAAATTTTTAGATTCCTACCAATTTATGACTGCATCACTGGCCTCTCTCGTGCAAAATCTAAAGTCTCTTCCACTAACACAAAATCTTAAGAAACAATATCCAAATCTAACCGATGAAGTCATCACACGGAAAGGAGTCTTTCCATATGCATATTTTGATGCAATTAGTAAACTCGGCGAGACTTCTCTTCCGCCCATAGATAAATTTAAAAATGATTTGACCGGTGCAGAATGTAAGACCGAAGATTATGATCATGCACAAGATGCATGGATAAAATTTGACTGCCATACATTTGGTGAATATATGATTGCCTACCTTAAGTTAGATGTATTTTTGCTGGCTGATGTATTTCAGGAGTTTCGACGAGTGGCATTAGAAGAAGATAAGTTAGATCCCGTCCACTTTGTCAGTCTGCCAGCCATGTCATTTAAGTCTGCTTTTAAAATGACTGGTGAGACCATTCATCTCTTACAAGATCCAGAGATGTATAATTTATTTGAGCGAGGAATTCGCGGTGGTCTCACATTTGTAAATAAACATAGGTTAAAATCAAAAATAGTAGGCAATGACCAGACTCATCTGAAGTATTATGACCAAAATAATTTGTATGGTAGTTCATTATCCAAACCGCTACCTCACTCTGAGTTTAGCTGGTTAGATGATAGTGAAATTCAACATTTCTCCAACCCTTCCAACATACTAGCAATTCCAGATGAAGGTGATTGGGGATATTATTTTGAGATAGATCTAATCTATCCAAATAATATTAAACATAAAACCGTGGATTTTCCACTCGCACCCGAATCAGGTGAAGTGACCAAAGATATGTTTTCCGACTTTATGAAACAATTTCATAAAGATTTAGAATCATGCGGTCAACCCGACTATAAGCCTTGCCGCAAACTTTTACTCACCCAGTATGATAAAGAAAACTATCTAGTCCACTTTAGCATCTTAAAATTTTATTTAGAAATGGGTATGATTTTAAAAAGAGTTCACCGCATTATTAAATTTAGACAGAAAGCCTTCCTCAAACCATATATTGATAGCAACAGCCAGAAACGTGCACTAGCCCAAAATAATTTTGAAAAAGATTTTTATAAATATAAGAACAACAGTCTATTTGGTAAGACGATGGAGGATGTTAGAAAGCGCGTAAACTACAAACTAGTTAATGATGATCAAAAGTATCACAAATTGGTCTCATCACCTCTATTCATCGATAGAGACATTATCGATGAGGACCTTATAGGTGTTAAAATGATAAAATCTGAAGTTGAGTTGTGCAAACCCATCTATATTGGTCAAGCTGTACTAGATTACTCTAAGCTTGAAATGTACCAACTCTTTTATAAAATACTAAAACCATGTCCTCTCGTAAAAGAGGTTCGTTTGTTGGGTGGTGATACAGATAGTTTCTTCTTAGGTATTACCACTCAAAAAGATTTAAATTTCAATGAAGTAGGAAAATCTTTAGAAAGATATTTTGATACATCAAATTATCCTGCTGATCACCCACTCTACTCCATCAAAAATAAGGCAAAACTTGGCTGCTTTAAGGATGAGACAGCAGGGAAGGAGATAGCTGAAATGATTCTCCTCCGTCCAAAAATGTACAGTATGAAATTAAAGGATAGCGACGATAGCATTAAGCGCGCTAAAGGCATATCAAAATCCATTGTGCAAAATATGAAACATAAGAATTTCAGGAAAGCCTATAGAAATAAAAATATAACGTTTGTCAATATGACAATCTTAAAATCTAAGTCGCATGAGATCAAAACTCATACTTTTAGGAAACGGGCGCTTTCAGGATGGGAGGATAAAAGGTGCTGGCTAGAACACAACATATCTCTTCCACATGGACATCCTGACACAAACATACCACCACCCAAAAGAATTAAACTCACACTACCACATTCAGGAGACGTCTTAGCATAATCATCCTTAACTTAGTATTTTGATGTTGATTTCTGTAGATAAACATTGTTGTTTTATGTATCGCATGAGATTGTTTTTTCCTTGTGAATATGTGTCCACATCTGTACATTCCCCATGTGATGACTTTTCCACTGAAAGACATTTTTCCTATCCCTGTATATTTCCACCCTTCACGAAGTAAAAAGACTTTTTGTATATAACAATGTTTATTGAAGTGCGCTCATGTATATATTTTCAGTGGATGTTGTATAAAGTCTATTGCTTCACATTCATGTACATATTTCAATAAATGTTGTATAAAGACTTCACTTTGTTTTCCGAAACACTAACGTTATGAGGGATTTAGTATCTTTCACATGGATGCACTCTTGTAAACCATTGGTAATTTTGATAGCAATAGAGGGTATAGTTTGTTTGACGACGGGATGATAGAAAATAGATTCAAACATCTTCTCGACTATTCCATATGAAGCGTCTTTATCATGAATGAAATCACGTAAAATGTCTTCTTTTTTCTCACCAACAGAAATAGGTAGAATCAAATCACTTTGAATGTAAAGGTGCTGTTCATGTTTATCAAGTGTCATTGGTGTTTCTATACCAATCGTATGCGCAGCAGCAAACACAGTTTGTAGCATTGAAAAACCAAAGAGTTTTTTCAAATTTTTACTCAATTGACATTGAATGTCATCACCCAGTTTCAGAACAACGCGTTGATTTTCAATTGAAAACGAAATGTGGTGTGTCTTTGCATCATATTTACTTTTCATCACATGCTTCAACTTCTGTTGTATATAAGGATTTACTACATGAATGAAGCTTTCAACTGTATGATATAGACGCGGCATTATATTGATAGCAACTTTAGATTCTTCAT
>CAJQUW010002322.1:0-90000 GCA_907163375.1 Prostheceraeus crozeri | reverse complement strand
CTCATACGATGAAGTTCTTACTTTCATTTATTTCTAACGCACACACTGTTGAAACTTTATTTTTCAACCTGTAAACTGTTGAAACTTTATTTTGTTTCTAACATATAAACAGCTAAAACTTTATTTCTAACGTGCACACTGTTGAAACTTTATTTTTAACTTGTAAACGGCTGAAACTTTATTTCTAACGCACAAAGCGCTTAAACTTTATTTCCATCATAGACACTATTGAAACTATTTTAATCTGTAAACTGCTGAAACG
The DNA here is from genome assembly GCA_907163375.1 of Prostheceraeus crozeri. NCBI lineage: Eukaryota > Metazoa > Platyhelminthes > Polycladida > Euryleptidae > Prostheceraeus > Prostheceraeus crozeri. Next base: position 89,738 of record CAJQUW010002322.1, on the reverse strand, counting down.
ATATTTTTTCATTTACAACTAGTAGAACGCGGAGTCTAACTTGCAAACTAGTAAATCCTACGATCTTGTCTTACAAACAGTTATACCTTTCTTTCTAGCATATAAACTGTTATACCTCTATTTCTAACATATAAGCAGTTAAAACTTTATTTCTAACTTCAAACAGATAAAACTTTATTTCTAACGTACACACTGTTGAAACTTTATTTTTCAGCTTGTAAACTGTTGAAACTTTGTTTTGTTTCTAACATATAAACAGATAAAACTTTATTTCTAACGTACACACTGTTGAAACTTTATTTTTAACTTGTAAACGGTTGAAACTTTATTTTATTTCTAACACATACACACACACACAAACAGTCATAACTTTATTTCTAACGTAGACACTGTTGAAACTTTATTTTTAACTTGTAAACGGTTGAAACTTTATTTCTAACATACACACAATTGAAACTTTATTTTTAATTTGTAAACTGTTGAAACTTCATTGTATTTCTAACATACAAGCTGATAAAACTTTATTCTTAACTTGTAAACTGGTGAAGCTTCATTTTATTTCTAACATACAAACAGATAAAACTTTATTCTTAACATACACACTATTGAAACTTTATTCTTAACTTGTAAACTATTGAAACTTTATTCTTAACTTGTAAACGGTTGAAACTTTGTTTTATTTCTAACATACAAACAGATAGAACTTTATTCTTAACTTGTAAACTGGTGAAACTTCATTATATTTCTAACATATAAACAGATAGAACTTTATTCGTAACATACACACTATTGAAACTTTATTCTTAACTTGTAAACTATTGAAACTTTAATTTTAACTTGTAAAGGGTTGAAACTTTGTTTTATTTCTAATATATAAACAGATAGAACTTTATTCTTAACTTGTAAACTGGTGAAACTTCATTCTATTTCTAACATATAAACAGATAGAACTTTATTCTTAACATACACACTATTGAAACTTTATTCTTAACTTGTAAACTATTGAAACTTTAATTTTAACTTGTAAAGGGTTGAAACTTTGTTTTATTTCTAATTTACAAACAGATAGAACTTTATTCTTAACTTGTAAACTGGTGAAACTTCATTCTATTTCTAACATATAAACAGATAGCACTTTATTCTTAACATACACACTATTGAAACTTTATTCTTAACTTGTAAACTATTGAAACTTTAATTTTAACTTGTAAGCGGTTGAAACTTTGTTTCTAACATACACACTATTGAAACTTTATTCTTAACTTTTAAACTGGTGAAACTTTATTTCATTTCTGACATACAAGCAGATAAAACTTTATTCTTAACTTGTAAACTGGTGAACCTTCATTTTTATTTCTAACATATAAACAGATAGAACTTTATTCTTAACATACACACTATTGAAACTTTATTCTTAACTTGTAAACTATTGAAACTTTAATTTTAACTTGTAAGCGGTTGAAACTTTGTTTCTAACATACACACTATTGAAACTTTATTCTTAACTTTTAAACTGGTGAAACTTTATTTCATTTCTGACATACAAGCAGATAAAACTTTATTCTTAACTTGTAAACTGGTGAACCTTCATTTTTATTTCTAACATATAAACAGATAGAACTTTATTCTTAACATACACACTATTGAAACTTTATTTTTAACGTGCACACTGTTGAAACTTTATTTTTAATCTACAAACTGTTGAACCTTTATTCTTTTTCTAACACACAAAAAGCTTAAACTTTATTTTTAACATACACACTATTGAAACTTTATTTTGTAATCTGTAAACTGTTGAAACTATATCTTTCATTTACAAATAGTGGAACGCTTAGTCTAACTTACAAACTATTTAATCCCGCAATCTTATTTTTACAAACAGATGTAACTTTATTTCTAACGTACACACTGTTCAAACTTTAATTTTAACTTGTAAACTCTTGAAACTTTATTTTATTTCTAACATAGAAACAGCTTAAACTTTATTTCTAATACATACACTATTGAAACTTTATTTTTAATCTGTAAACTGTTGAAACTATATCTTTTATTTACAAATAATAGAACGCTTAGTCTAACTTACAAACTAGTAAATCTTATTCGTCATCAAATCTAACTGTTTAAATCTTCATCATGGAAGTCAATGTTTCACAGTCATTTGAAAAAGATATGATCACCCTTCATCTAACCCATCCGTTGCATGATAACAACAACTCTTCGCATAATAAATTTATTGAATAACGGTAACAAGCATGCATTACAAATCAATGGTTTGAAACAGATAAAATAGATACAGCTGGTAACTGTCATATAGCGAGCAATGATAACCATATAGGACTTTGGCAGTGTTGAGGTAAGGAGGAAAGAAGCATTGGTTGTGAACGTAGCTACTACAACGAACTGACAAAATAGGAACACACAAATCCTTAAAACGTTTCGTGACTTCATGATAGTGTTGATTCACTCTACTATCCCAAGGTGGAGCAAAATATCATTAATGACTAGATTGGGAAATACTTTCCTCTCCTTACCAGGATTATTACAAAAAATGCGTTTAACATTGAAAGCAGCTAACCATCGTTTAAAGTCAATAAGAAGAGCACTGTCACAAGAAAAGCCATAGTCTTGCAAATATTTCAGATTAAGTCCATGAATGTGTTTTCTCGCCCATTGATCAACATTGGGATCACAGTTAGCATGTTGATGATAGACACTAACAATCTGATATGTCCAATTGTTCATAGCAATAGCACTGAGCTCCTGCACAGGTTCACCTTCAAAATCCATAAAAATGATGATAGAAGCCTAAAACGGAAATTACACATCTAAGGAAACGTTCTATAACATATCACAAAATGAAGAATTACATCGATGCTTTTCACGACAAAATACACAAATGATATGATGGCAACGAAGAAGTAAAATGTATCTAATAAGACCACGTCCACGACACTCAAAGCACATAAGCGAATTGTCATAGGGTAGAGTTAGGAAAGGATTAGCAATTCTCTTTCCTTGACTTGCGTTTGGAAGTAGCATTCTTGCCCGACTTGCGCTTCGTGCCACCCCGTTAAGGATTTCGTCAATAATGTCATCTACGCTGGGTGGCTTTGGAATATATAGGATGGATTCAGTGTATATCGAGAGAGAGGCTATTTTGTTATCCTTGTGCTGACCATAATATAGTCCATTCACTTTGAAAATGATATCCCAAGTACCTTCTCCGAGCTCATCACATCTGATGGGTATTGATTGATCTCCATCCTTTTTATAATAACTACACCAATGTGATAATGGTAGGCAAATTTGATTGCTATCCCAAATCTTTCTATAGGGAGTATCCTTTTCATCTCTCGCCTTCCACTCTTGAGCAAGAGGAGTAGGAATGTCCATATTTAATGTTACGTACTCTTCAATAATGTCAAGTTGGTGGCGAATGTACGGACTCACGGGGATGAGTATGTAGTCCCCATACTGATTGCTCAATATCTTCACATCAGTGGAAGGGAGCATTCTCGTTCGCAGTACTACGCTGTGATCCTCATGACGCAAGACTTGTTTAAATTTACGCTGTAGCGGTGTAGGATTATGTACCTTTGTTATTTCTTCCACTGGTCTCAGCTGTAGATGATCTGATTGTAGAGAACCTTGTAACGTCTGGCCACCATTTTGTCCTACTAGTACAGCAGATGTAGAAGATGCCTGAAAATAAAAAAGATTGTATTAAGTTTACGTTCAAGGGAGGAGAGGGAGGAAAGTAGCGACTTACCATTTTACTTGGATAATATAACAGGGATGTAGAGAGAGAATGTGCGTCCGTCACTTGTACGATTCAACGATGGAATGATTCTCACTGTGGAAGGCTCTCTATTTATAAAGGAATGCTTGATTCTCATTAGACAACAATCCTCATTGGAGAATAGCATCAAGTTGATTCCCACTCTCACCGATGCTTCATTCACCCGCTAGCGCTCATCGTCTCCTTTCACCGTCTCGACTAAAGCTCTATTGTATTCTTCCGTTGATAGGTGTGGTAGAACAAACGGGTGGGCAAATGAGTGTCGTCGCGCCATTGATAATAATACTCCAACAGTAGGCGACCATGCTTGAATACGCGCCTTGGATATTTCAGCAAAGTCTCATCAATCAATTTCCTACTTTGAGCCACACTCATGAATACAATGTGGCAGACAAGCTCGTTGTGGGGGAGGGTGTGGGCATACACCAATGGTTGAATCTAGGTCGTAAGCATATCATCATTCATCATGAGTTGGAAGCCTATCACTGAAGGCAGCTCGACATACGTCCTTAGAGTCACCTAAACAATGTCCTCCATGCTCTGGGAAACTACCTGCGCCATCGGCTAAATCGCTCCTCTCGCCGTCAAAAGAATGTACATAGCTCATGCACTCCAACTCTCTCAGTGCTGTAGGCGTATTTTATACCACCCACCCCTACGCTCCTCTGGTGTTAACTTTCGTTTAGCAAAACGTCGTCATGAAATTTCAACGACGGAGTAAAAGTTTGAGATGATGCACTCCTGGCAAACTAACTCATGAAGTAGCTTTGCTGTGATACATTTCTATCTGTAAACATATGGTAATGTTAAAGTGAATCTAAAACTTTTCAGCTTATTAATTGTTCATCGTTGCATCAACGCTTTAACTCGTGAACAGTTATAATTTTATTTTAATTTACACTTAGTCTAACTTGTAAACTAGTAAATCTTGCGATCTTATTTTTACAAACAGTTATACCTTTATTTCTAACATACACACTACTGAAACTTTATTTCTAACTTGTAAACTCTTGAAACTTTATTTTGATATACAAACAGCTAAAACTTTATTTCTAACGTATACACCATTGAAACTTTATTTTTTAACTTGTAAACTCTTGAAACTTTGTTTTTGATATACAAACAGCTAAAACTTTATTTCTAACGTACACACTATTGAAACTTTATTTTTAACTTGTAAACTGGTGAAACTATATCTTTCATTTACAAATAGTAGAACGCTTAGTCTAACTTGTAAATCTTATGACACTTCATATGGGTGATGATGGTAGGTGAAATAGTGTTAAATAAAATTAAGATAGCTTACACTTCTGATACAGGGATAGCAATCGACTGCGATCCATATGTAAAGAGCTTGTTAGACTACGGAAGAGAGAAGTGTGTTATGTTGCGTGTGGCGCGTGAGTGTCCTCCCATTTCATTCCATTCATCAATTCGTCCCATTGATAGAGACAGGTAGAACTCATGGTTCTCATAACGTATGCAATGGAAAGTTTATAAGGCAACCTTCGACAGTTGGCCAAATGTCACCCTGGCGTGAATGCATACTACGTTGAGACAGAGGCAATCACTTGCAAACATGACGCAGAGAGGTTTAACAAGATTGACCATTGCCGAATGTCCCTTGCGGTATACACAGCTACGGGTTTCACCGCCGCCCTTTACAGGAACGCCCGTCGAAAGGAAGTATTACACCGAACTTCATTTGCAACGTTCAAGTTGACTGATAGCAGATTCAACTTAATGATAGTATTCGCCAGTCCGAAGACTGCCCAGGGCAAACCGCGTGGAGGTTCTATCATGTCTTGCCCCATGGTGGCCCTTAAGAGAGGCGGTGGTTCGTTCTCGGGAGTCATCATCAGCAATCTTACTCCATACCGATTCTGCTGAGAGAGAGTCGAAACCGTTCAACCTCAGCAGTGTCGACTTCAATGCTAGTTGGTATGTGAGTGGAGGGTGGAATGTAGCGCCATTCCATTGGATTGGCAACACTTGCTGTCATCGCATTGCCAATCTGAGCAAGATTGTTGTGGACTCTGTCTTGCTCCTCTATTCTAGCAAATTCATTAAATAAATTTCGCGGTCTTAACTGCGGTCCGCGAGGAGAGTTGACTGCAGCGTTAGGTGTCTCCATGATTGAAATGAAATGAAATGAGAGGTAGTGGTTTATATACCCCTCTAATGTGATGTAACGTTCAAGTTGACTGATAGCAGATTCAACTTAATGATAGTATTCGCCAGTCTAAAGACTGCCCAGGGCAAACCGCGTGGAGGCTCTATCATGTCTTGCCCCATAGTGGACGATTATACGGTAGTGTGTTAGTAGATTTCAATCACTGAAAAGGGAAGATGAGAATCATTTCATTTGTCTCATCAACGTTTATCATGGGAGCAATCATTGAAGGGACATCTAATGAATTACATTTCACTCTACTCCATATCATAAAGACTAACCTTTGTCGAATGGCTGAAGTACTCTGACCTGGCGAGAGAAAGCGTCACGTTGAGTATGAAGTCGAACGCCCAACATGAGCAACGGCTCAGAGGTTTCGGTCTAACAAACGACGAACAACCCGTGCAACACAATCCCTCTACGGCAGTACCCGCCGTCCCGAAGGAACGCTCGAGCAAAGGAGGTATTACAGCGATGATGTGCTTTATGAGCAGAAGTGAATCTCTTGATAGCAAGAGACTATTCAACTAGATAGCAAGTCAAAACAACCTGATAGCAGGACAAATGTATAGTCAGTAATTTACACTTAGTGAGGAATGATAGATTTGAGTGTAGTGAGTGGCACTCGATCCCGTCGACAGCCCGAAGGCCTTGTACTGATCACTAGGGAAGTGAGAGATCTTCCCCGATACCCGCTATTTACAGCTTAAGACATCATTGTCACTGCCCCGAAGTGGTAACAGCAACGTGGAGTCAAAGGTAGTGAACAGTAGCTGGGATCTAACCCCTCAAAGCTGCCTTAGACTTAGTTAAATTTGAAATCTGATAGCAGATTTGAACTCAGCATACTTGAAAACCTTGAGGAAACATCCCAAGTTATTGCTTTGATCAGCTTGATAGCAAGCCGTAGAGAGCTTGATTCACCAGCGTTTTGCAATGGAGATGTTTAGAGGCCACCCATGACAAGATAGCTAAGACTCAACCGATTGGCGTTCAAAGTGCTACGTTGAGAGCTGTGTCAAATGCCCAACATGAGACATGAGTTGTCCCAGCGGTTACGGTCTAAACTATGACACATTCCCTTGCCACACTTATCACTACGGCATCGTCCGCCGTCCCGAAGGAACACCCTGTCAGTGGAATATTACAACAAAACTCTCCGTGTCTTGCTCGCTTTCAGTGAAAAGCCACTTATAGCATGAGAAGACTGGCTCAGACATAATTAAAAATGCTTTCATTGACTTCAGCAGGGTCGAAAACCCCAGAAAACCTCCAAAACTAGTGAATTTAAATTTTTCAACATTTTAGCACTACTTATGAAATTTTATAAGTAGTCTATCACTTAGGGCAGGTCAATAGCGACCGAACCTTTTTTGAATCAAGTCAAACGGACTTGTAGAAGCAAAGTTACAAGCCTTTAAAGTTTTGGAGTCTTTTATGGCCTGTAGACGAAGGCCATCTCCTGGCGAACCTCTAAGTCTGACGCCTTAGCTGATATCAGCAATGAAATTTTCTAAGTCGATTTCTTAAAAAAACTCGGGATTTGGAATGTCCGAAGCTATCATCGGAGCTCAGAGAGACGACTTACCGTTGGCAATCTCTCGTCTGAATGACAAGTCTCTGTCGGTTCCCAGCTTATATAGTGTGTGGCGATCAGCTGATGACGTAATACCCATCATCCAAACACTAAAAACCCGTCTATCTCCGGTTCTAGTGCTCCGATTGAGCTGAAAATACACTATTGCCATGTAGAATTTGACGCTGAATCCGAATCTTGCCTCCGTTTTCCCATCCGATGCTTCGTTTTGGCTCCACAGTAGGCAGCCATCGCAAAAATTCTAACTCGTTTTTTCGAAAAATGTTGAAAATTTTTCTCTCCGATTCACTTGAAACTCACCATACAGATAGAGAATTTCACGCTGATTCCAAATCTGACATCCGTTTTCCAATCCGATGCTTCGTTTTGGCGCTACAGCCCAAAACGTCCCAAATTCTAACTCTGTCGTTTTTTCGAAAAATGTTGAAAATTTTTTCTCGCCGATTGCCTTGAAACTCACCATACAGATAGAGAATTTCACGCTGATTCCAAATCTGAAATCCGTTTTCCAATCCGATGCTTCGTTTTGGCGCTACAGCCCAAAACGTCCCAAATTCTAACTGTGTCGTTTTTTCGAAAAATGTTGAAAATTTTTTCTCGCCGATTGCCTTGAAACTCACCATACAGATAGAGAATTTCACGCTGATTCCAAATCTGAAATCCGTTTTCCAATCCGATGCTTCGTTTTGGCGCTACAGCCCAAAACGTCCCAAATTCTAACTCTGTCGTTTTTCGCCAATGTCCCAAAATCTTAAATGGCGTCTCACATCTAAACGAAGACAAATATGAACAAGCCGATTCTTTCAGTGAATTTGTCTCACTCTTAGCTTTCAAACAAGCTATGGCACGACTAAATCCGTCCACTGGAAGCCAAAATCGAAGCGAGCTGTCCAGAGGGGGGGGGACGTCAGCGAAAATTTTTTCTCTCCGATGGCGTTCAAATTCACCATACCGATGGAGAATTTCACGCTGAATCCGAATCCGGCCTCCGTTTTCTCATCCGATGCTTCGTTTGGGCGCTACACACCAAAACGTCCCAAATTCTAACTCTGTCGTTTTTTCGAAAAATGTTGAAAATTTTTTCTCGCCGATTGCCTTGAAACTCACCATACAGATAGAGAATTTCACGCTGATTCCAAATCTGAAATCCGTTTTCCAATCCGATGCTTCGTTTTGAAACTACAGCCCAAAACGTCCCAAATTCTAACTCTGTCGTTTTTCGCCAATGTCCCAAAATCTTAAATGGCGTCTCACATCTAAACGAAGACAAATATGAACAAGCCGTTTGTTTCAGTGAATTTGTCTCACTCTTAGCTTTCAAACGAGCTATGGCACGACTAAATCCGTCCACTGGAAGCCAAAATCGAAGCGAGCTGTCCAGAGGGGGGGGACGTCAGCGAAAATTTTTTCTCTCCGATGGCGTTCAAATTCACCATACCGATGCAGAATTTCACGCTGAATCCGAATCTGGCCTCCGTTTTCTCATCCGATGCTTCGTTTGGGCGCTACACACCAAAACGTCCCAAATTCTAACTCTGTCGTTTTTCCGAAAAATGTTGAAAATTTTTCTCTCCGATTGACTTGAAACTCACCATACAGATAGAGAATTTCACGCTGATTCCAAATCTGAAATCCGTTTTCAAATCCGATGCTTCGTTTTGAAGCTACAGCCCAAAACGTCCCAAATTCTAACTCTGTCGTTTTTTCGAAAAATGTTGAAAATTTTTTCTCGCCGATTGCCTTGAAACTCACCATACAGATAGAGAATTTCACGCTGATTCCAAATCTGAAATCCGTTTTCCAATCCGATGCTTCGTTTTGGCGCTACAGCCCAAAACGTCCCAAATTCTAACTCTGTCGTTTTTCGCCAATGTCCCAAAATCTTAAATGGCGTCTCACATCTAAACGAAGACAAATATGAACAAGCCGTTTGTTTCAGTGAATTTGTCTCACTCTTAGCTTTCAAACGAGCTATGGCACGACTAAATCCGTCCACTCGAAGCCAAAATCGAAGCGAGCTGTCCAGAGGGGGGGGGACGTCAGCGAAAATTTTTTCTCTCCGATGGCGTTCAAATTCACCATACCGATGCAGAATTTCACGCTGAATCCGAATCCGGCCTCCGTTTTCCCATCCGATGGTTCGTTTGGGCGCTACACACCAAAACGTCCCAAATTCTAACTCTGTCGTTTTTCGCCAATGTCCCAAAATCTTAAATGGCGTCTCACATCTAAACGAAGACAAATATGAACAAGCCGATTCTTTCAGTGAATTTGTCTCACTCTTAGCTTTCAAACGAGCTATGGCACGACTAAATCCGTCCACTGGAAGCCAAAATCGAAGCGAGCTGTCCAGAGGGGGGGGGACGTCAGCGAAAATTTTTTCTCTCCGATGGCGTTCAAATTCACCATACCGATGCAGAATTTCACGCTGAATCCGAATCCGGCCTCCGTTTTCTCATCCGATGCTTCGTTTGGGCGCTACACACCAAAACGTCCCAAATTCTAACTCTTTCGTTTTTTCGAAAAATGTTGAAAATTTTTTCTCGCCGATTGCCTTGAAACTCACCATACAGATAGAGAATTTCACGCTGATTCCAAATATGAAATCCGTTTTCCAATCCGATGCTTCGTTTTGAAGCTACAGCCCAAAACGTCCCAAATTCTAACTCTGTCGTTTTTCGCCAATGTCCCAAAATCTTAAATGGCGTCTCACATCTAAACGAAGACAGATATGAACAAGCCGTTTGTTTCAGTGAATTTGTCTCACTCTTAGCTTTCAAACGAGCTATGGCACGACTAAATCCGTCCACTGGAAGCCAAAATCGAAGCGAGCTGTCCAGAGGGGGGGGACGTCAGCGAAAATTTTTTCTCTCCGATGGCGTTCAAATTCACCATACCGATGCAGAATTTCACGCTGAATCCGAATCCGGCCTCCGTTTTCCCATCCGATGGTTCGTTTGGGCGCTACACACCAAAACGTCCCAAATTCTAACTCTGTCGTTTTTCGCCAATGTCCCAAAATCTTAAATGGCGTCTCACATCTAAACGAAGACAAATATGAACAAGCCGTTTGTTTCAGTGAATTTGTCTCACTCTTAGCTTTCAAACGAGCTATGGCACGACTAAATCCGTCCACTCGAAGCCAAAATCGAAGCGAGCTGTCCAGAGGGGGGGGGACGTCAGCGAAAATTTTTTCTCTCCGATGGCGTTCAAATTCACCATACCGATGCAGAATTTCACGCTGAATCCGAATCCGGCCTCCGTTTTCCCATCCGATGGTTCGTTTGGGCGCTACACACCAAAACGTCCCAAATTCTAACTCTGTCGTTTTTCGCCAATGTCCCAAAATCTTAAATGGCGTCTCACATCTAAACGAAGACAAATATGAACAAGCCGATTCTTTCAGTGAATTTGTCTCACTCTTAGCTTTCAAACGAGCTATGGCACGACTAAATCCGTCCATGGAAGCCAAAATCGAAGCGAGCTGTCCAGAGGGGGGGGGACGTCAGCGAAAATTTTTTCTCTCCGATGGCGTTCAAATTCACCATACCGATGCAGAATTTCACGCTGAATCCGAATCCGGCCTCCGTTTTCTCATCCGATGCTTCGTTTGGGCGCTACACACCAAAACGTCCCAAATTCTAACTCTTTCGTTTTTTCGAAAAATGTTGAAAATTTTTTCTCGCCGATTGCCTTGAAACTCACCATACAGATAGAGAATTTCACGCTGATTCCAAATATGAAATCCGTTTTCCAATCCGATGCTTCGTTTTGAAGCTACAGCCCAAAACGTCCCAAATTCTAACTCTGTCGTTTTTCGCCAATGTCCCAAAATCTTAAATGGCGTCTCACATCTAAACGAAGACAGATATGAACAAGCCGTTTGTTTCAGTGAATTTGTCTCACTCTTAGCTTTCAAACGAGCTATGGCACGACTAAATCCGTCCACTGGAAGCCAAAATCGAAGCGAGCTGTCCAGAGGGGGGGGACGTCAGCGAAAATTTTTTCTCTCCGATGGTGTTCAAATTCACCATACCGATGCAGAATTTCACGCTGAATCCGAATCTGGCCTCCGTTTTCCCATCCGATGGTTCGTTTGGGCGCTACACACCAAAACGTCCCAAATTCTAACTCTGTCGTTTTTCGCCAATGTCCCAAAATCTTAAATGGCGTCTCACATCTAAACGAAGACAAATATGAACAAGCCGATTCTTTCAGTGAATTTGTCTCACTCTTAGCTTTCAAACGAGCTATGGCACGACTAAATCCGTCCACTGGAAGCCAAAATCGAAGCGAGCTGTCCAGAGGGGGGGGGGGGACGTCAGCGAAAATTTTTTCTCTCCGATTGACTTGAAACTCACCATACCGATGCAGAATTTCACGCTGAATCCGAATCCGGCCTCCGTTTTCTCATCCGACCACTCCTTCCACTCGAAACAGCCCAATTTACAACCCAACATTCAGCAGATTGCACGAAAAAGATCACACACTATAGCCTCAAGACTAATCCTGGCGGTCGCCCAAGTCCACCACGACACTCTGTCGTTCCAGAGGGGGGGGGGAGTCAGCGAACAGTTTGTGAACGTGGACCCACCTGGCCGGCACACCACGACAGACCTCTGTCGTTCCAGAGGGGGGGACGTCAGCGATGGCGGCCATCTTGCGCTATCTGGTGTTTGTCACTTGCTTACTACTCAGAGTGGATGGACTCCACTAAGAACGGAGCGATACAAGCCACAGGAGACCGGAGAGGATGGAGGAGAGCTGTTTTCGCTTCCACGACTGGGAGGACTCCGACGATCGATCACGGTCATGGAGATAGGTGGGGTGAGGTGAGGCTATCCTGTCTTATTTATTTATCATAATTGCATATTTCCCGCTTTTAAGAAATATTCACCGAAAAAAGCATTTTTATTAAATAACTAAATCATAAATTCATACATAATTTCCTATCTTCTCGACTGTTTTTCTTCAAGAAAATAAGATATATATTGAGTACTGAAATGAAACATGAAATATCAGCTGTTAGAAGTGTAACCATAGTGCCTGGTACTCACCTCAGAGGTTGTTGGGTGCAGCCCGATAGCACCAGCAGCTGTCTCCGTGAGAGGCGCTGCCCGGCGCCCACAGCCGAACTGGCTGTACTGAGCGAGCTGGCTGGCTGCCCTTTTCCGGCTCGGTGTTCCACCGAAGCCGTGAGAGACAAACGAGTTGCCTCGTTTGTCAGCGAATCAGTGTTCGCCTCGGTAATAGGTAAATTCGCAATTTCGACTATCTCAAGTCACACTATCAATTCACAAATATATCAGAAACTGAAAGTGTCCCTTCGATCTTACCTAGATCGCGCCAGATTGCCGATAATAAAAATTAGCCTACTTAAACAACTTTTAAGTTGGCTAATTTTTCCAGGGGTTACATTATCTCCCCCTTACAAAAATTCTGACGCTCCTGCGTCAGCCGCGCCTTGCGTACCTATGGCGGCAGGTACGAAGGGACCCGTCATCGGCAACTGTAGCCTGGCTTACCCTCCAGGCTCATACCTACCGTCTCGGCTGAGGGTTCCACGGTCTATCGCGCAGGTGGCTAAGAGAGCGGACAAGCTTCTTAGCCGCCTTGATCGAATTAGACGCCACCAACCTTCGCTCGTACGACGAGAAATGTGGATCCTCACATACCGACATCGGAATGGGAAGATCCACATTTAGGAAACGAGTTCGCGCGATCTCGTTTACGGCCCTAACCACGGCACGTTTTTCCCCTGAAAACTTACCTGCTGGAGCTTCCAAGTAACACCTGGTTACTCCGGGGAAATGACGGTCCAGCTCGTGCTCGACCTGACGGAATGCCGTGCTGATCGCCTCCCTCGAGGTTCCGGGCATGGTGTTTACCCCAACTCCGAGCAGGATCAGCTTGATCCCGTCAGGTCTGGGTGCGCACTTACGAATACAGTCCGGCGTGTCCTGGAGGCGCAGTCCGCCCCTCGACACCGAGCGGAAGGGATACTCGGAAAAGGGGAACTTCGCATAATTCGAGTCCCCGATTACCAGTATCAGACAGGCTGGAGGAGGAGGAGACGGGGTCCTTGGTCGCGTCGGCCTCGTTCGCAACGCATCCGCAAAGGTCACCCTGTTGCGGCTGCTCTCACGAAGAGGCTCGCCGTTACTCGACCGCGGACGATCCGCCTGCCGTCCCCCTCTTCGTCGCTTGCGGCGACTCCGCGAAGGCTCTGGGGGCTCGGAGTTCTCGCGCTCGGGCGTAGGCGAGTCCTCCGCCCACTGCCGACGCAGCTCTGGCTCCTCGGATGCCACTCGAGGAGGGTTAACGACACCAGCCGTCTTGTGGTACGGTTGGTGTCGCCGCTTCGTGGGCCTACTTACCACAGACGCCACGGTTGCGGTCCCGCTCGCTTTAAGCCGAGCCGAGTTAGGCTGGGTCGAGATGGGCTGTGCCACGCTCGGACCCGCCGAACTAGACTGGGCGGGAGCGGTGGAAGCGGTAGAACCCGTAGTGACTACGTGGTCACTAGGCGGTTCTGCTGCATGAATTCCATGAATGCCTGGAACATGCCCGCAAGATCGCTCGTCGCTAACTGCGGCGGAGCGCCGGTTTCGGCTGAAACCGTTGGCGCAGGGTTCAGCAGAGCTGCCCTCAGCTCGTGCTGCTCCTGCAAAACTCGACGGCTCCTCGATACGCCGGCTAGCAAGATCTCTCGGTCTTCCGAGCTGAACTGGTGGTGGTCCATCCAGCCCTTCAGCCGCCGTTCGATCGAGGACAACCGCTCCTCTGAGGCCGTAGAACGCCTGTCCTCGTTCTTGGCCTTTGACCGGATCTCGTAGAACCGGCACACGTGCCGCACAGCCTCTTCGCCTACCGCCTTCATCCACGGTCGAGCGTCCGGATGAGCGAAAGACAGATAGCAATTTATCTGCCTTCCGAACATCAGGTGGTCGGCTAGCTGGGAACCCCACAGCTTCCGCGTTTCGTCGCCGATCTCCCCGGGGGCCGGTCGCGTCTGGTCGGTGTCCGCTTCGCTGGGCTCGACCTTCACCTCCATCAGCTCCGGCTCCTGCAAAGGAACAAAAGAAAAGTGGTGGTCGCCGTCAGCACTCCGGACTGGGGTGATGGTGACTTCCTGCCCTATCGGTGGTACACTATCGATCGGCACCTGCACCGCCTGCGGCGCGGGGCGGTTGACTGGCTCCTCCTCCAACCGAATGTCATTCGGACAAGGTTTGAGCCGGTTAACATGGACAACAGTCCTACGGCCAGCAGACGAGGGATCTCGAATCTCCATGTTAGTGGAGCTAATTACTCTTGTAATAATGTAAGGCCCGTGCCACGGGCGCGTAAGTTTTGCAGAGGAACCCTGAGGGACCGCGGTATTATGCAGCCATACCAAATCCCCAGCTTCATAGACGGGACTGAGGTAGCTCGGTGGTCATAAGACTTTTTCTGGTGCTGCTTGGCTGCTATCAGATTTTCTTTGGCCGAACGGGAGGCCGCTTGCACGCTGGCCTTGACCCAGTCGGCATAATCTTCGGCTTCGGTATTATCAGAATCCGACGATTCGAGCAGAATGTCGATAGGGAAGCGCATTTCGCGGCCCATCGTCAAACGGGCTGGCGAATACCCCGTTGAATGGTGGATATTTGACCGGTAGGCCTACAAACAGAAAGGCAAAGTCTGACCCCATTCATGCCGATCCTTGGCCGCGTGTGCCAACAGCAAATTCTTCAGGGTACGATTCATTCTTTCGACGCCCCCGTTTCCCATAGGATGATAGGGGCTGGATCTCAGCTTCTGAATCCCCAGGATACGGCAAATATTCCGAAACACCGCCGATTCAAATTCGGCGCCTTGATCGGACAGAATTTCTTTCGGTGTACCAAACCTCGCTGTCCATGTTTGGAGGATAGCGGTGGCCACCGACTTAGCTGTATGATCCTTGAGCGGCACAGCTTCTGCCCACTTCGTGAACGCATCCACCATGGTGAGGATAAAACGGTATCCGTTCTTCGTCCGCTGAAGCGGGCCAATTATATCGACCGATAGCCGACTGAAAGGATCGCCCGTTTCCAAGGGCTTCAAGGGGGCTCGGATGCGAGGGTTGGGGCCCCGAATCTGCCCGCAGGTACCGCAAGTATCAACCCACTTGCCAACGTCCTCCAGCATACTCGGCCACCAGAACCGCAGCCGGATCTTTTGATACGTGGATTCCTTTCCCATATGCCCTCCTGCCGGCTCGTTATGGCACTGTCTAAGGGCTTGATCCCTCCAAATTGGGGGGAAGACCACTCGACAATACACATTTCCTCTTTTACGAATATGCAATAATTCGTCACGGATGCAGAACTTTTCCCAGTTCTTTATCATTTCAGGAAGCTCTGGAATTGCCTCGGGGTGTTGCAGATCAGGGGGCTGTCTTCTTTGCTGTCTCAACCACGCCAAGACGTGGGAGATTGCTGGATGACTGCGCTGGGCCTCCTGCAAGTCCTCCTTAGTCCAGCCGTAGTTCCAAGTTATGGCATTGAGCTGTCCTAATCCCTTGATTCCAGAATTACCCGTCGGACCGCACGAAGGGCAGTTGCCATGGTTCCTAGGGGGCCGACGAGAGAGAGCGTCGGCGTTGGTGTGCTTGGGGTTGCTCCGATATTCGGTGACATAATCAAATTCCTGAAGCCGTTGTAGCCACCTCGCGACTTGGCCAGTAGGATCTTTGAAAGACTGCAGCCACGTAAGCGCATTGTGATCCGTACGCAGCAGGAATTTCTTCCCCAATAAATAGGCCCGGAAATCTTTCATAAAATGCACCATGGCTAGCCTCTCGCGTCTGGTAACGCAGTAATTTCTCTCTGCCTTATTCAGGCATTTACTACCGTAGGCTATTACCCGCTCGGTTCCGTCTGACTGATCCTGCGACAAGACAGCCCCAATGGCGACGTCCGAAGCATCTGTGTCCAGGACGAATCTTCCACTCGCCTGTGAAAAATCCGGTAGCGAGAGAATGGGTGCTTGGCATAGCACCTGACGGAGTGTCTGGAATGCATGCTCGCATTTATCCGTCCATTGAAATTTAACATACTTACCGGTGAGCCGGTGCAACGGCTCTGCTATCTTCGCGTAGCCTCGAATAAATTTCAGGTAGTAATTGCACAAGCCCAAAAAGCCCCTCAGCTCCCGCCGTGACTCTGGTTTAGGCCAGTTCCACACTTTTTCAGCAGTCTCGGGATCAGTCTTTACCCCGTTATCAGATACCAGGTGCCCTAAATAACGGACCTCTGATCTGAACCACTGACATTTCTTCGGATTAAGCTGGAGATTTGCACGCCGGAACCGTTGCAGCACTGCTCGCAAGTTATCTACGTGCTCATCGAAATCCCGCCCAATCACGATGGTATCGTCTAGGTACACCAGGCAAGCCTTCCAAGTCAGCCCAGCCAAGACATTGTTCATCAGCCGCGCAAAAACGGCTGGCCCGTTAGCCAAGCCCATGGGCAAAACATTGAACTCGAACAGTCCCCGATGAGTCGAGAAGGCAGTCTTGGCCTTTGATACATGATCTAAAGGTACCTGCCAATACCCCGCCTTCAAATCCAGGACTGTGAAGAACTTTGATCCCGCCAGGGCATTAAGGCTTTCATCAACTCTGGGCAGCGGGTAGGCGTCGCGCAATGTGATATCGTTCAATTTCCTGAAATCAACACAGCATCGCAACGAACCGTCTCTCTTTTTCACTAGCAAGATGGGGCTAGACCAAGGACTCTGGCTGGGGCGGATGATATCCTCCTGCATCATATCGTCCAGCATCGTGTCGACATCCTTTCGCTGATGCGGAGGGACGCGTCTTCCCCTTATCTTGACTGGAGGATTGGCACCCGTATCGATCTTGTGATACAGAAGTGTAGTACGACCCAGAGGCTTGCCGTCCTCCACGAAAACGTCGGAGAACTCTTTTAAAAGATTGACAGCTCTACGTTCGTCTCGGGGGTTCAGCTTCTCGGCTTTGACCCGATCGATCGCGGCTTGCACGTTTGATTGGACATGCCCTTCCACCGGTTGATCCGTTAAAACTTTTATCTCCTCGATAGGAGAAAAGTTGCCCACTACTTCACCCTCCTCCAGGGTTATGGGGGAATCCGTAACATTTAAGATATTGATGACCATGCCTCTATCATGAGGCATCACAATTCCGTTGGCAATTTGGAGACCTTCTGCCAACAATTCCGGCTCGGCCGTCGTAATGCCTAAAACATCAAATTTTGCTGACTGCTTGCGCAGATGCACCCCAGCGTACATAGCGGAACGCTCCGGAACAGTTACCCGCTGGTTCAGAAAGATTTCTGCTGACGGTGGGCTTCCTCTTTTCTTCAGCGCTGTGGTCCAAACCTCCCTGCCAAAACTGGCCAGTCCTAGGTCGCACCTGATATTTGCCCCGTGAAGCTCCATGAAGTCCATACCTAAGATCATAGGTTGGTTCAGCTCTTCACAAACTACAAACAAGTGCGTCCACTGCGTTCCGGCCATTCGGAAGGTGAGCTCTACCATCCCTTTAATGGTGAGAGAGCAAGAATTCGCAGCCTTCAGACGAAGCCTCCGGTCGATTTCCCGTAACGGCTCAATGGCTCCGTTGGCGGCAGCGTAGCTAGAGCTTACCACACATCGATCAGCTCCAGTGTCCAGGAGGGCCCACACCGGCCCGCTCCGACAAGCTACTTCGACAAGATTCCCGGGACCAGTCTGAGAAGAAATGCGGATTATCTTCTCACTCTCGCTGGCCCCGTCTATCCGTTTAAATTACGGAATACATACTCCCCGGCCGCAATGGTAACAAACGAACGCTGAAGCATTCGTTGGCTCCCGAATCACAGGAGACGGGCTGAAATTCCTAGGCCTAGGCTTAGGACTATATTCCGGCTTATCTACCGGCCGTCTCGCGTCCCTATACGGCGAGGGCTACGAGACTTCTCCTTATCCCCGGCATACGGTAAGTGAAACCCTACCTTCCGGTCCGACGGGGAGTCAGCTCGGCGGCGATAATCCTCGCTGTCCCAGCCTCCCCGGTCTTTCTTCCGACGACTGAAGAAAGTGTCTACCGAAGCCACCGTGTCCAGGACATCGGAGATAGACGCCTTCGGGTTTAGCGTGAGATGTAGCCCGACATTTTCGTCGGCCAAGCCTCGCACCAAACGGTCGCGGATGACGTCCTCCAGCTCCTCCTCTGGAAGATTTAGGAACGCCTGAGTGCCCAAGGTTCTCAGTTTACCATAGAAAGCCGTGACAGACTCGCTCGGCTTCTGTTTCCTACTGTAGAAGTCCTCCCGGGCAACTTCAGTAGGGACGTAAGGAGAATATTCCCGTTTCAAAAACGAGACAACCCTTTCCAAGGTCCTTCTCTCTGGAGCCAACACATCTGCAACAAACCCAAGGGCTTCGCCTCCGAGTTTGCTGCACAGCTGGTCCACTCTTTCCTCGGGTGGATACGAGGCTAATACGCGCACGATCTGTTCGTACCAGCGCGTAAAATTCCCCCGATGGAACGGGGTATAATTTTTAAGAGACAGGCGGGAATACATTTCCCCTTGTCCCCTCCGGATCGTAAGATGGCTAAAATCCGGTTTAACTGGAATAGGATATGCCTTGAGTAATTCCAAGACAATCTCGTCCAGATCGGTAATGCCTCGTGATTGGGCACTACAAACCAAACTAAACGCCTCGTCGTCTAACTTGGCGAATAGCTGGAACTTCCTTTCGTCAGGAGGGTATGTTTCTAACACGCCCTTCAGACGAAGGTAGTAAAGACCAAAATCACCACCTCTAAAGGTGGGGAAATTGTTCAGGGAAAAACGTTGATATTCCCTGGGAGTGGCCAATTGCTTCGGCCCGAAACCACTACTACTCTCAGAACTAGAGTAACCCGTGTGCACGGTCGGGGCGGATTGTCGTATCCCACTTCGACTGACACCAATGTAACCATAGTGCCTGGTACTCACCTCAGAGGTTGTTGGGTGCAGCCCGATAGCACCAGCAGCTGTCTCCGTGAGAGGCGCTGCCCGGCGCTCTCCTTCCCCGACTCCCCAAATACCCTGGGGGGCGGTACCCACAGCCGAACTGGCTGTACTGGGCGAGCTGGCTGGCTGCCCTTTTCCGGCTCGGTGTTCCACCGAAGCCGTGAGAGACAAACGAGTTGCCTCGTTTGTCAGCGAATCAGTGTTCGCCTCGGTAATAGGTAAATTCGCAATTTCGACTATCTCAAGTCACACTATCAATTCACAAATATATCAGAAACTGAAAGTGTCCCTTCGATCTTACCTAGATCGCGCCAGATTGCCGATAATAAAAATTAGCCTACTTAAACAACTTTTAAGTTGGCTAATTTTTCCAGGGGTTACATTAGGAGATTTCATAAATAATTTGGTCTAGCTCTAAAAATATACTGCGTTGCTAAACAAAAATGCGTCATAGCTAACTTATCGATTTTTAAAAGTAATTTTCCGTCAAGTCGGGGCGATTGTTGACCTTGTAAATCGGGGACTCGTCTGTAAATCGAGGCTCAAGCCTCGATTTACAGAAAATGCCCCGATTTGTTCATAAAAATTCTTACAAATAGCCCCGACTTGCCGGTTTCACGAGTATACGTGAATTTCCATTAGATGGTGGAAGAGGGCCGACCAGATCCACATGTAGGTGGTCGAATCGTTTTGCGGGGACTTGAAAAGTTTCGAGTGGCGATTTCACGTGTCTCTGAATTTTTGAAGTTTGGCATGGAATACATGCTCGAGCCCAGTCGCCAACCTGTTTTCGTAGTCCATGCCACACGAATGTTTTGGCAATAATGGTGCGTGTAGATCGAACTGATGGATGTGACAAACCATGCATAACTTCAAACACTTGCCGACGGAATGATTGGGGAACGATTGGTCTCGGTTGACCAGTTGATACGTCACATAGCAATGTTTGTGAATTTGGTCCAAATCTCACATCCTCCAATCGTAAGCCAGAAATTGCAGTTCTATAGGCTTGCACTTCGGGATCTTCGGCCTGTTGCTTTGCCATGGCAGAATAATCAAGTCCAACCTCAGCATGAATTGAATTAACAATTGCACGGGAGAGAGCATCAGCAACGAAATTGTCTTTTCCAGAAATATGTCGAACATCCGTCGTGAATTCAGAAATGTATGAAAGCTGTCTCTGTTGTCTTGGTGACCAAGGTTCTGATGTTTTTGAGAAGGCGAAAGTCAAAGGTTTCTGATCAGTGAAAGCGACGAAAGGACGGCCCTCGAGAACGAAGCGAAAATGTTTAATTGCCAAGTACATGGCGAGAAGCTCACGATCAAAGGCACTATATTTTTGTTCAGCAGGGCGTAGTTGTCGACTGAAAAATGCGAGGGGCTGCCAAGTGTTTTCTACATATTGCTGCAGTACGCCTCCGAGAGCGATATTCGAAGCGTCGACTGTTAGTGAAATGGGTGCGTGGAAATTTGGATGCACGAGCATAGTCGCAGATGACAGAGCGTGTTTCGCATTTGAGAATGCTGATGTCATTTCAGTACTCCAATCAATTGTCTTAGTGTTCTTTGTGATCGCAGAAAACAGTGGTTGCATGATTGATGCGGCAGAAGGGATGAAGCGGTGGTAGAAGTTCATCATGCCCAAAAATTCTTGGAGCTGTTTAACATTTTGCGGCTTCGGGAAATTCTCGATGGCTTTTACCTTTTCCGGTAATGGAGTGGCGCCTTTACTAGAAACTCGATGACCCAGGAAATCGATCTCTGAAAGTCCAAATTGACATTTTGATGTGTTTATCACCAAGCCGTGTTGCTGTAATCGTTCGAATAGTTGGCGGAGATGATCAAGGTGCTCGGAAACCGTGGTACTGGCGATGAGAAGATCATCCAAGAAGACAAATACGAAAGTCAAGTCCTGACACACCTTGTCCATCAGACGCTGAAATGCTTGCGCGGCGTTTTTTAGTCCAAAAGGCATTCGCAAAAAATTCGAATAGGCCAAATGGTGTGATCACTGCTGTTTTTGGGATATCTGCTTCAACAACAGGTATTTGATGATATCCTCGGACCAAGTCGACTTTTGAAAAAACACACTTTCCTGCCAGGTTGGATGAAAAGTCGTGAATATGAGGGATAGGATATCGATCCGGAGATGTTTTGTCGTTCAGACGGCGGTAGTCCCCACAAGGTCTCCAGCCACCGGACTGTTTGGGGACCATGTGTAGGGGTGATGCCCATGGGCTGCTGGACCGGCGAATGATCCCTAGGTCTAGCATGCGATTAAACTCGTCTTTTGCGAGAGTCAGCTTCGCGTGAGGCAGTCGCCGCGCACGTGCATAGACCGGTGGACCTGTAGTTGGTATAAAATGCTCAACTCCATGGGCGGCTTGCTTGTTTGAAAATGTTGGTTTGGTGATGTTGGGAAATTGTGAAAGGAGGCAGGTATAGTCAGATACAGGAGAGACAACACAGATTCGCTGTGGATAGGCCTTGCTTTTAGAGATCGGCGTTGTTGAAAACGTGGAGGCGTCAATCAGCTGTTTGCCTTTCATGTCCACCCAGAGACCGTGACAGCAGAAGAAATCCGCACCGAGAAGAGGCTTTTCGACGTCGGCGATGATAAACTCCCATTCGAAATTGCGAGAATTTATCGTAAGGCTCAAGGTGCGGTAGCCGAAACTTCGAATTGTTGTGCCATTAGCTGCTTGTAGATGCGGGCCAGTTCGACCAGATCGGGTGTCTAGGCCATTTGCAGGATAAACACTAACCTCAACTCCGGTGTCAATAAGGTATTCTTGCGATGTCAGTGGATCACGGTAGAAGAACAGTCTTCGGGACTCGCCGACCGCCATAGCATTCACTGACGGCCGGCCGCTTCGTTTCCCGACCACTTGCAAGGTGACTGGCATTTTTTGGCTTTATCACCAAAGCGGCTGTGAAAATAACACAAGTCCTTCTCTCGTCTGTTTCTGGCTTCCGAAACACGTGTTACAGAAGAAGAAGCACCGAGATTGCGTGACAAATACAATCTGTCGGCTAGGAGAGCGACGCGACGCAGGTCACTAAAGTCCTCGTTGGCAATTTGCAATCGTACGTCGTCGGGTAGCTGCTCAAGAAATATTTGCTCGAAGATGAAGCACGGATTATGGCCTTCGAGCAGAGGGATCATCTCGTCCATTAGTTCGGACGGTTTGCGATCTCCTAGCCCGCGCATTCGTAGTAGTCGGGCTGCACGCTCTCGGCGATCGATGCAAAAAGTCTGGAGGAGCCGATCTTTCAAGGACTGGTACGGGTCAGTGGCGGGGGGCGCGGCGAGTACATCAGCAAAGCGAGTTGCGGTCTGCTGGTCTAGAGCACTAATCACGTAGTAGTATTTCGTCGTCTCGTCGGTAATCTTCCTGATGTGGAACTGGGCCTCTGTTTGAGCGAACCAAATTTCTGGCTGCGATGCCCAGAACTGCGGTAGCTTTAGCGCAACGGCGTTTTCGTTAGTCATTCTGTTAAGTCGATAACAGTGTCAGGGCTCACCAGTATAGCGACTGCGTTCGAGAGGTTATGCTTTATTGATGGCTTTACGCCCAACTTTATGCTGACAAGGATACACAATAGCCGCTTATAGGACGGCTGTCTGCCGTCTTGGCAAGAGTACAGGAATAGGGAAAATACAGCATACAATTGCGTCCATTGATGGCGTGTTAACCGACCGCCACAATAGAAGCCTAAAATAGAAATTTACACATCTAAGGAAACGTTTTATAAGATATCACAAAATGAAGAATTACATCGACGCTTTTCACGACAAAATACACAAATGATATGATGGCAACGAAGAAGTAAAATGTATCTAATAAGACCACGTCCACGACACTCAAAGCACATAAGCGAATTGTCATAGGGTAGAGTTAGGAAAGGATTAGCAATTCTCTTTCCTTGACTTGCGTTTGGATGCAGCATTCTTGCCCGACTTGCGCTTCGTACAACCCCCGTTAAGGATTTCGTCAATAATGTCATCTACGCTGGGTGGCTTTGGAATATATAGGATGGATTCCATATGCATGGAGAGAGAGGCTATTTTATTATCCTTGTGCCGACCATAATATAGCCCATTCACTTTGAAAAGGATATCCCAAGTACCTTCTCCGAGCTCGTCGCATGTGATGGGTATTGATTGATCTCCCTCCTTCTTATAGTAAGTACACCAATGTGATACCGGTAGGCAAATTTGATTACCATCTCAAATCTTTCTATAGGGAGTATCCTTGTCATCTCTCGCCTTCCACTCTTGAGCAAGAGGAGTAGGAATGTCCATATTTAACGTCACGTACTCCTCAATAATGTCAAGTTGGTGACGAATGTACGAACTCACGGGGATCAGTATGTAGTCCCCATACTGATTGTGTATTATCTTGACATCCGTGGAAGGGAGCATTCCCGTTTGGAGTACTACGCTATGATCGTCATAACGCAAGACTTGTTTAAATTTACGCTGTAGCGGTGTAGGGTTATGTACCTTGGTTGTTTCCTCCACTGGTCTCAGTTGTAGATGATCTGATTGTAGCGAACCTTGTAACGTCTGACCGCCATTTTGTCCTACTAGTGCAGCAGATGGAGTAGATGCCTGAAAATGAAAAAGATTATATTAAGTTTACGTTCAAGGGAGGAGAGGGAGGGAAGTAGCGACTTACCATTTTAGTTGGATAATAGAATAGGGAACTAGAGAGAGAAAATGTGCGTCCGTCACTTGTACGATTCAACGATGGAATGATTCTCACTGTGGAAGGCTCGCTATTTATAAAGGAATGCTTGATTCTCATTGGATGATGATCCTCATTGGAGAATAGCATCAAGTTGATTCCCACTCTCACCGATGCTTCATTCGCCCGCTAGCGCTCATCGTCTCCTTTCACCGTCTCGACTAAAGCTCTATTGTATTCTAGCAAAAAGTCGTCATGAAATTTCAACGACGGAGTAAAAGTTTGAGATGATACACTCCTGGCAAACTAACTCATGAAGTAGCTTTGCTGTGATACATTTCTATCTGTAAGCATATGGTAATGTTAAAGTGAATCTAAAACTTTTCAGCTTATTAATTGTTCATCGTTGCATCAACGCTTTAACTCGTGAACAGTTATAATTTTATTTTTAATTTACACTTAGTCTAACTTGTAAACTAGTAAATCTTGCGATCTTATTTTTACAAACAGTTATACCTTTATTTCTAACATACACACTATTGAAACTTTATTTCTAACTTGTAAACTCTTGAAACTTTATTTTGATATACAAACTGCTAAAACTTTATTTCTAACGCATACACTATTGAAACTTTATTTTTTAACTTGTAAACTCTTGAAACTTTATTTTGATATACAAACAGCTAAAACTTTATTTCCAACGTACACACTATTGAAGCTTTATTTTTAACTTGTAAACTGGTGAAACTTTATTTTTTATCTTGTAAACTTTTGAAACTTTATTTTGTTTCTAACATACAAACAGATAAAGCTTTATTTCTAACATACACACTATTGAAACTTTGTTTCTAACTTGTACACTGGTGAAACTTTATTTTTAACTTGTAAACTGGTGAAACTTTATTTTTTATCTTGTAAACTGTTGAAACTTTATTTTGTTTCTAACATACAAACAGATAAAGCTTTATTTATAACGTACACACTATTGAAACTTTGTTTCTAACTTGTACACTGGTGAAACTTTGTTTTTATCTTGTAAACTGATGAAACTTTCTTTTAACATACAAACAGATAAAACTTTATTTCTAACGTACACACTATTGAAACTTAATTTTTTAATCTGTAAAATGTTGAAACTATATCTTTCATTTACAAATAGTAGCACGCTTAGTCTAACTTGTAAATCTTATAACACTTCATATGGGTGATGGTGGTAGATGAAATAGTGTTAAATAAAATTAAGATAGCTTACACTTCTGATACAGGGATGGCAATCGACTGCGATCCATATGTAAAGAGCTTGTTAGACTACGGAAGAGAGAAGTGTGTTATGTTGCGTGTGGCGCGTGAGTGTCCTACCATTTCATTCCATTCATCAATTCGTCTCATTGATAGAGACAGGTAGAACTCATGGTTCTCATAACGTATGCAATGGAAAGTTTATAAGGCAACCTTCGACAGTTGGCTAAATGTCACCCTGGCGCGAATGCATACTACGTTGAGACAGAGGCAATCACTTGCAAACATGACGCAGAGAGGTTTAACAAGATTGACTATTGTCGAATGTCCCTTGCGGTATACATAGCTACGGGTTTCACCGCCGCCCTTTACAGGAACGCCCGTCGAAAGGAAGTATTACACCGAACTTCATTTGCAACGTTCAAGTTGACTGATAGCAGATTCAACTTAATGATAGTATTCGCCAGTCTGAAGACTGCCCAGGGTAAACCGCGTGGAGGTTCTATCATGTCTTGCCCCATGGTGGCCCTTAAGAGAGGCGGTGGTTCGTTCTCGGCGGCAAGTTGACTATTGACTTGAAAAGTCAATAGGTATGACAGTTAGGTTGTCATATACCCTGTACCGCCTAAGCCGTGGTGGTGCATCTGTCACCTTTCGGATGCGGGTGGTATTAGGAGTCCACACCTCATCCGTCCAAACGATCATCTTGATCTTCCCCTTCTTCTCACACTCCTTCTCATCCTCTTCATCCCACTCGTCGAGGATGATGAAGTCGGGAATGGTGTTGGTAGGAGATGTTGCTTCCATCGTGACTTAAAATTGAATGAGAAGCGCTACAATCTTCTGGCTTATATAGGGTTTTCAACAATGAATTGCTCAACAGCGAATCAGAATGCTTCAGGTATAGCAATCGACTGCGATCCATGTGTAAAGAGCTTGTTAGACTACGGATGGGCTTAAGTGGATGATTTAACCATGTATACTTTTTCATTTGGAAATAGTAGCACGCTTAGTCTAACTTGTAAATCTTATAACACTTCATATGGGTTATGATGGTAGGTGAAATAGTGTTAAATAAAATTAAGATAGCTTACACTTCTGATACAGGGATAGAAATCGACTGCGATCCATGTGTAAAGAGCTTGTTAGACTACGGAAGAGAGAAGTGTGTTATGTTGCGTGTGGCGCGTGAGTGTCCTCCCATTTCATTCCATTCATCAATTCGTCTCATTGATAGAGACAGGTAGAACTCATGGTTCTCATAACGTATGCAATGGAAAGTTTATAAGACAACCTTCGACAGTTGGCTAAATGTCACCCTGGCGCGAATGCATACTACGTTGAGACAGAGGCAATCACTTGCAAACATGACGCAGAGAGGTTTAACAAGATTGACTATTGTCGAATGTCCCTTGCGGTATACATAGCTACGGGTTTCACCGCCGCCCTTTACAGGAACGCCCGTCGAAAGGAAGTATTACACCGAACTTCATTTGCAACGTTCAAGTTGACTGATAGCAGATTCAACTTAATGATAGTATTCGCCAGTCTAAAGACTGCCCAGGGCAAACCGCGTGGAGGTTCTATCATGTCTTGCCCCATGGTGGCCCTTATGAGAGCCGTTGGTTCGTTCTCGTCGTATCTGAAAATAGAAGGAAAAATAGATGAAATTATATTCAAGTGATAGAGATGATATTAACTTACCATAAATTAACTTAATCGGTTCGTTGAACCTTCGATGGTGGTGGCTGAGGCAGGTACTTTGCCGGCAACTTTCGCGTGCGGTGGCGTAATTCCTTAATTTCTCCATCATGTGTTATGGAGATATGCAGACAACGTATGTCTGGCATTGCCCCTTCGTAGCACTCAAAGGAACAATCTAACTCCTCTTTCTGAATCAGAATGTCATCGACAATTCTGCTAGACGTAATGGGAAGGTGAAGTGTTGTTCGCTTCTCCTTCATAGTGACGTTTCTAGCCTCAACCAGACTCAATTTTGTCTGCTCAAGTTGAAGTTGGAGCGTCTCTTCCTTGGCCCTCAAACTTTTAATGAGTTTCACCTGCTCATCTACCCGCTTCTCGCTGGTGATTGCCCTCTGTTGGTAGGGCTCTAGGTTTTTTACCTGTGTCTTCAAACTACGTATTTCCGACACTTGGGCTTTGAGGCTGAAATTTTCTTCCCTGAGCGCAGCGCACTCATTCTTATATGGGGTGAGTTCGTCTTTTATCTTCCTTATAGCAAATTCCTGACTGACTTTTGCGATCTCACTGTCTTTACACCACTGCTCAGTCTGTTTTTTAATCCCCTTTGTTGTTTTGGAGGAGGAGTGAAGTATTGGCTTCTTGATAGCTTTGTTTGTGACGACTACTTCCTCAGATTCACTATCAACGTTTTATCATTGCCTGCTGCACTGTGATCGGACCCTATGATTGACTGTATCGCTTTATCTAGATCCGTTTCTACATCGTCGAGTATTGGCTTCTCGACAGCTTTGTTTGTGACGACCACTTCCTCAGATTCAGTATCAACGTTTTTATCATTGCATGCTGCACTGTGATCGGACCCTATGATTGACTGTATCACTTTATCTAGATCCGTTTCTACATCGTCGGATGTTTCGTTGAAGTATCTGACTATCATTTTGCCAACGTCCGATGTCGTGTAATTGGCAACCTTTGTGGTTGGACATGCTAAGTGAGTAGCGTAAAATTCCTCATTCTGCTTGCCTTTGGTAAATTTTAATCAATGAATACAGCCAGATATTACAGCTAATTCTTTATGCTCATTGGGAGCATCCTTATACTTATTCAAATGGCGCTTGAACTCAGCATCCCTCTTTATTTCACCACATAGACACTTCTTGATCAAAAATTTTGAGTTACCTCCCATTATCTGTAGAAGGAAAGATAAAATGGAATTACTGACAGGCGACATTGGCAGTCATTTTTATAATCATACAGCTAAATTGTGAGATTGTTGGAAAGTGTCGAACCTTTGAATCCGTTACAGGCATTACTCAGAGGGGATCTTATCCCAACTCCAAGGCCTCGGCCCACAAATCCAACCTCCCGCGGACAGAGCGTGCGTCATATCACTGTGTTGGTATCCGGACCCTGATTTTGACATGAAAACCAGTGGATTGTTTACAAAGGTTGCAAATTCCAAGCCGAAGCTCGTCTCCCACAACTTAATAAATGTCTTAGTTGAATTCAGCAGGGTCGAAAGCCCTACAAAACCTCCAAAACTAGTGAATTTAAATTTTTCAATTTTTTAGCACTACTTATGAAATTTTATAAGTAATCTATCACTTAGGGCAGGTCAATGGCGACCGAACTTTTTTTGAATCAAGTCAAACGAACTTGTAGAAGCAAAGTTACAAGCCTTTAAAGTTTTGGAGTCTTTTATGGCTTGGAGACGAAGGCCATCTCCTGGATAACCTCTAAGCCTGACGGCTTAGCTGATATCAGCAATGAAATTTTCTAAGTCGGTTTACAGAAACCCGGAATTTGGAATGTCCGATGCTATCATCGGAGCTCAGACAGACGACCTACCGTTGACAATCTCTCGTCTGAATGACAACTCTCTGTCGGTTCCCAGCTTATATAGTTTGTGACGATCAGCTGATGACCTAAGATCCATTATCCAAAAACTTAAAACGCTTCTATCGCCGATTCTAGAGGTCCGATTGAGCTGGAAACACACCATTTTCCAGTAGAATTTGACGCTGAATCCGAATCTGTCCTCCGTTTTCCCATCCGATGCTTCGTTTTGGCGCTACAGCCCAAAACGTCCCAAATTCTAACTCTGTCGTTTTTCCGAAAAATGTTGAAAATTTTTTCTCGCCGATTGACTTGAAACTCACTATGTTGATAGAGAATTTGACGCTGATTCCAAGTCTGAAATCCGTTTTCCCATCCGATGCTTCGTTTTGAAGCTACAGCCCAAAACGTCCAAAATTCTAACTCTGTCGTTTTTTCACCAATCTCCCAAAATCTTAAATGGCGTCTCACATCTAAACGAAGACAGATATGAACAAGCCGTTTCTTTCACTGAATTTGTCTCACTCCTCGCTTTCAAACGAGCTATTGCACGACAAAATCCGTCCACTGGAAGGAATTTTACGCTGATCACGAATCTAAAGTCCGTTTCACCATTCCACCACGACAACCTAGACGGTCGCCCACGTCAACCTAGGCGGTCGCCCACGTCAACCCACCCGAGACCAACTCACCCGAGTCTCACACTCTGTCGCTTTAGAGGGGGGAGGGGACGTCAGCAACTTTTTTCGACGGCGGCCATCTTGCGCGGTCCAGTGGTGTAGATTTACTTACTACTAAGAAGCACAAGTGTTGTTTTACAAGTGTTTGGAAAATAAAAGGCCTAGATTACTGGCTCCCTTGAATAAAAAGCGTTAATCATCCATTAAATTTAGATGTGACTTGATTGAGAAATATATTGGAACAAGGAAATGTTCTGTCTGCTTACTTGGATCGACCTGAATATTGTCTGCATGTCTTCGACAACCGAAGGCGTTTCACGCCATCTAAAAAAGATCGAACTCGTTTCGTGTCGTAGAGCCCTGAAACTTGATTTCTAATTAGTTCTATGCTTGGATAGCGTAAGTTTGGCTCGCTTGGGAAATCTGACTGATATTAGAAAAATTGTGGCTATGCTTGGATCATTTTTGGCCATGCTTAGGCGTTTAACGCCGTCTATCTCCGGCGTTTTGTGTCGTAGAGCTCTGAAACTTGATTTATAATTAGTTCTATGCTTGGATAGCTTAAGTTTGGCTCGCTTGGGAAATCTGATTGATGGCAGAAAAGTTTTGGCTATGCTTGGGTTTTTGGCTATGCTTGGATCATTTTTGGCTATGCTTGGAAATGATCATTAACCTTAATTTTCACAAAATGTTATCGCATCAAGGAACAAACATAATCGGCTATCATAAGACAGAAAAAGAGGGGTAAACTTAATCTCACGTGAATGTACCCGCAAGTAGCATTAATTTTGTTAAAGAGTGTAAGTCCGTACAGGGACATCTGTGATTAATAGAAGATGTCCCTGGTCCATTGAATAAACTCGCAGTGGTGGGCAACCAAGTTGGGATAGCGGGTCACCAATTTTAAAAGGCAGTAGTATAGGCTTAATATTCTTTTATTTCGTACTTTTAAGTGCACAGATGGACTGCTGCACCGTACGTGCATGTATAGAGGTCGTATTACATAACAAAATTTTGCATGTTTTATGAATGCAGCAGTATTGTCCGTAACTAATTTGCTTAATATTGAGGAATCATGATTTACCTTCTATAATTCATGTTAGTATTGAAGAGCATCGAATACTACGTGACTTAGCATAAACTCGCAGAGGTGATGATCATTTTGCGCTTATACGAGAAGATATTCAGTACGAATGGAGCATGGTTGGATCATTTGAATGTGATTTTTTTTGTGCCATCATATTGCTCTTGTAGTTGTTAATTATGTTTTTGCAAATTCTAAAGAGGATCCCTCACCCTTAGATGTACCTCCCAAAGGTCGAAGTCGGAGTCAGTCATTTTCACATTATCGATTCAAATAATGTCCGCGGGCCACTTTAGATATGAGAAGCGGTGGCGGGCCACCCAACATGTCCCGGCGGGCCACGCGTTGCCCACCACTGGTAAAGACAAGTAAACGCTTTTTCTTAAGCACTTAGTGCTTCACTTTATATGAATAAAAAAAGCATTTGCTTTTAAGTGTTTGCTTCGAAGCATTCGCTGCAAGCATTTACTACCGCAATATGTATTTGCTTACGAAGCTCTGGTTCATATGAACAAAGCAAAGCTTTTACTTTACGATGAAGTATTTAATTCGAAAATATGAAGTCACCTATTTAAGAAACTTCGATGCAGCAATCTTTCACTTCCGTTGCATCAGAGTGAGAAATGGCGGTTTTATGCGTATCCAAGAGCAAAAATATATCACTCCAGGAAACCACCTAGGACTAACGATGAAAAGTATCAAAGAATACACCGTTTTGCGCCCAATAGCATGCGCTTTTTAGCAAGCAGGGTCTTGGACTTTCATGCAAGATTCAAGGTGGTGATGGCCATGGGAGGTGCTCAATTCCTGATCTCACACTTGCTGTCACCACCTGGGGTGACTTCGATTACAGCTGTAATTACAATCTACAGTCAAGCTGTTGACTGTTACAGCTGTATTCACTGTAGTTGGCTGTAGTTGACTGCAACAGGCTATAACACACTGTTAACAGCTGTAACAGCTGTAATTGCAGCCAATTACAGTGACAGTCAGCTGTAATTACAGTTGTATCATCCTATCAAAAATATTCAATTATCAATATATCGACAAGTTGGAATACGGTTTATTTCAGATTTGGTCAGTATGCCGTACAAGCAGTTTACAGGTCTGTGAAATCTGGGAGCTGCAATCCATCACCTTCCGAAGATATCAAGATGAAAAGAAAACTACAAATAACAGTAGTTATACTGTAATTTTTCTTGGCAAAGGTAATTTGATTTTTAAGCTAATAAATGTTTCAGTAGAAGCATAGAATTAACCAACTTTTCTGAAAAAAAATGTGTGCTTGTTTTCAAATTTAAATTCTTAGGAACAAACGCATCAAAGAAGAACACAGGGACATGCCTACAGATAATTTATTAGGCGGTTGTGCAGAACTGCTGCAGCAATTCAACAATGACACGCAAAATCAACATCGTTCTTAGCAGGAAGGCGGTTTTCTTTGTTATTGAAATACCCTATATCTCGCCTGAAGGGCGCCGATTACTCGTTGCACAATTTGTCTCGCCAAAGACAGACGATGGTTAAAATCAAGTGCTGTGGATCTATCAGGGGGCCACGGAACGGCACAATTATGTTCTGCCGGATCCCCTGATAGGCTCCGTCCCCCACCATGACGTAAGGACTCGGAAGACGATCCAGAAAGTCAAGAAGTGTCCGACTCCACTCAAGTACTGATTTGTCGTGTGAGGTCCCGGTCGGTCCAGTAACCATCCACCAGATCACACCAAACCGATCTACCACAACCTGTACATTGAGGCTGTGACAAGCTTAACCAAGACGTCCACAGTAATAAGCATTGCCAGCGTGGTCCGGTTGTTGGATAGGCACAATTACTCCATCCACAAAGAGGATAGAATTGTAGTCAAGGACGTTGACAGAGAGGTTCTCAAACATCTATGGGCCTGGAAGAAAGATATGTCGGAGAGATGTCAAAAAAAGAACTCTGCCACTTCATTACAGTGAAGTTTAGCAGTACTTTCCACACAACCGTGGCCTTTGGCCACCTGACGGAAGAAGACTTCCAAGAAAATCTAAAAAGAGTCATTGCTTCTTCTGCTCGATTTCTCTTGGCCGCAGCAGTTATAACTATACGCCATGTGTGATATTCTGTCACCAGTATCTCGAGTTGCTCTCCGGTTACTCGGAGATGACGCGTTGTGGGATCTGGGTTTTGAGAAGCTTGGCGTTGGTTCATGACGAATAAAATCTGGTGACAAGAGAAAAATTACAATGCGTAATTGCCATACTCAATTGCGGGCTTTTAGAACAACTACGTTTAATTTTTTGTGAACCTTTGTGAAAGACTCTCATGTTATCTTTTGCTTTTAATAGGCCTATTCAATTTTGACACAACAAAGGCATACCAGCGTACATAGTAAAGCTTAATAAGTCCGGTTAGGCAGCCTCTCATTTAGAACAGAATGTGAATAGAATTCGTCGGAAAGTAGTAAGAAAACGGCGAATACACGACCGGCGCCCCCCCTCGAAAACGACAGAGTGTGAGACTCGGGTGACTTGGTCTCGTGGGCGACCGCCTGGTTGACGTGGGCGACCGTCTAGGTTGTCGTGGATGGTGAAACGGACTTTAGATTCGGATTCAGCGTGAAATTCTGCATCTGTATGGTGAATTTGAAAGCAATCGGAGAGAAAATATTTTCGCTGACGTCCCCCCCTCCGGAGCGCTAGCTTCGATCTTGGCTTCCAGTGACCGGATGGAGACGTATGATAGCTCGTTTGAAAGCTAAGAGTGAGACAAATTCACTGAAAGAAATCGGCTTGTTCATATCTGTCTTCGTTTAGATGTGAGACGCCATTTAAGATTTTGGGAGATTGGTGAAAAAACGACAGAGTTAGAATTTTGGACGTTTTGGGCTGTAGCTTCAAAACGAAGCATCGGATGGGAAAACGGATTTCAGATTTGGAATCAGCTTGATGTTATTGTCCAATGAGGATCATCATCCAATGAGAATCAAGCATTTCCTTATAAATAGCGAGCCTTCCACAGTGAGAATCATTCCATCGTTGAATCACACGAGTGACGGACGCACATTTTCTCTCTCTCTCTCTCTATTCTATTATCCAACTAAAATGGTAAGTCGCTACTTCCCTCCCTCTCCTCCCTTGAACGTAAACTTAATATAATCTTTTTCATTTTCAGGCATCTACTCCATCTGCTGCACTAGTAGGACAAAATGGCGGTCAAACGTTACAAGGTTCGCTACGATCAGATCATCTACAACTGAGGCCAGTGGAAGAAACAACCAAGGTACATAATCCTACACCGCTACAGCGTAAATTTAAACAAGTCTTGCGTTATGACGATCATAGCGTAGTACTCCAAACGGGAATGCTCCCTTCCACGGATGTCAAGATAATGCGCAATCAGTATGGGGACTACATACTGATCTCCGTGAGTCCGTACATTCGCCGCCAACTTGATATTATTGAGGAGTACGTGACATTAAATATGGACATTCCTACTCCTCTTGCTCAAGAGTGGAAGGCGAGAGATGACAAGGATACTCCCTATAGAAAGATTTGGGATGGTAATCAAATTTGCCTACCGGTATCACATTGGTGTACTTACTATAAGAAGGAGGGAGATCAATCAATACCCATCACATGCGACGAGCTCGGAGAAGGTACTTGGGATATCCTTTTCAAAGTGAATGGGCTATATTATGGTCAGCACAAGGATAACAAAATAGCCTCTCTCTCCATGCATATGGAATCCATCCTATATATTCCAAAACCACCCAACGTGGACGACATAATTGATCAAATCCTTAACAGCAGTGGTACGAAGCGCAAGTCGGAGAAGAATGCTGCATCAAAACGCAAATCAAAGAAGGAGAATTACTAGTCCTTTCCTAACTCTACCCTATGACAATTCGCTTATGTGCTTTGAGTGTCGTAGACGTGGTCTTATTAGATACATTTTACTTCTTCGTTGCCATCATATCATTTGTGTATTTTGTCGTGAAAAGCATCGATGTAATTCTTCATTTTGTAATATGTTATAGAACGTTTCCTTAGATGTGTAATTTCCGTTTTAGGCTTCTATCATCATTTTTATGGATTGTGAGGGTGAACCTGTACAGGAGCTCAGTGCTATTGCTATGAACAATTGGACATATCAGATTGTTAGTGTCTATCATCAACATGCCAACTGCGATCCCAATGTTGATCAATGGGCGAGAAAACACATTCATGGACTTAATCTGAAATATTTGCAAGACTATGGCTTTTCTTGTGACAGTGCTCTTCTTATTGACTTTAAACGATGGTTAGCTGCTTTCAATGTTATACGCATCTTTTGTAATAATCCTGGTAAGGAGAGAAAAGTATTTCCCAATCTAATCATTGATGATATTTTGCTCCCGGCTTGGGATAGTAGAGTGAATCAACATTATCATGAAGTCACGAAACGTTTTAAGGATTTGTGTGTTCCTATTTTGTCTGTTCGTTGTAGTAGCTACGTTCATAACCAATGCTTCTTTCCTCCTTACCTCAACACTGCCAAAGTCCTGTATGGTTATCATTGCCCGCTGTATGATAGTTACCAGCTGTATCTATTTCATCTGTTTCAAACCATTGATTTATAATGCATGCTTGTTACAGTTATTCAATAAATGTTACTATGAGAAGAGTTGTTGTTTTCATGCAATGGATGGGTTAGATAAAGGACGATCATGTCTTTCTCAAACGACTGCGGAACATTACATTTTTATAGGCAAAGTTAAAAAGGAGCTGTTCAAGATTATGTGATACATTTTCATAAAGATGAGACCGACATCGAAGCAGTGGTCGATGATGCTAGCGCTCTATTTCTAGAGTTAATGAATACATTCTCTGATAGCATTGTCATGGCGCGATTAGTTGCGAAAATTAAGTTTAGTCATTTTGGAAAGGAAGAGGTGGAAACTCACTCTTTCCATTTTGCTTCTTATTCAATGGAAGTGGTAGATCACCCCCAAGAATTTTTTAAAAGACATATGATAAAAATTGCTGAACGTCTTGACGCATTTAACCATCATGGTAGCAGTCTAGTGATTGAAGCGATTTCAGATATTCACATTCAACTTTCCATAAAGAAAAATTGAAAATGGAGTGGTACTTGATTGTAGCACAACTGGTTTTCGAGCTATGTCTGCTCACTCTCGAAGTATATTCCTTCTGTACATGTGTCTATTATTTAGAAAAGGCTAGCAAATTCATATCTTCAAAAAGACTTGCTATAGACATCAGTAACGGTGAAACTATGTGTTGTGATGTATGTAAGCGAAAGGATGGAAATGAAAAGCGCATCTTCAAGAGATGTAAGCATGCTTTTTGTCAACGCTGTTTCATACGTAATTGCATTCAACTTTGCAAATCTAACCACTGTGATATTGCTCATTTCGAGTGTCACTTATGCCGCAATAGTTAGTACCTATGCAAATGTGGTAAAGACAGGTTTTAGCAAAGACTAACACGGAAAAAGGCGAAATGTAAAATGACGAAACGTAAAAGTCAAAAGTCTTCAAAGTTTTCTTCAGCCATTCAAGCTCTCCGACGAATGAAAGCAAATCAGCGATACAATGCTATACGACATGCTAACGATAAATTCATTTGTGAAATTATTTCTCATGTGAGAAAGTTGAGGACGAAGAAATTAGCACCAAAACAACGAAAGTTACTTAAGCGATATGCTACAAAAGTGCGTTTCATCTCCAATCCTAAAGTCACCCTTCAAAGAAAGAGGAAAACTCTAACACAAAAGGGCGGTTTCCTTTCAGCAATACTTCCGATGTTAGCTCCTGTCGTGGGTAACCTATTTGGTAATATCTTTGGCTCTAAGCGCTAATTATGCAAATGTTGAATCTCAAAGTATTAAAATGGATTTCAGACTTCAATGCGATAAAGTTCTGACTGTATCAGGTCCATCTCATGCAGGTAAAACTGTTTTCACGCTGAATTTATTGGATAAAAGAAGGGAGTTGTTTAGGGAACCTATCAATCGAGTGATTTGGTGTTATGGTATTTATCAACCGTCGCTGTTTCAGGAATTGCAAAGTCGCAACTTTATTCGACATGAAGGAATTATTGCAGTGGATAAGATTCAGTCCAATGATGTCGTTGTATTGGATGATCTATTAAAAGAAAGTAAGAATTCCAAAGATGTTACAGATATGTTCACTCGCGCAGCACATCATAAAAGGTGCTTTATCATCTATATCACACAAAATTTGTTTCCTGATGGAAAAGAAGCTCGTACACGAAACCTGAATACACACTATTATGCTATTTTCAAGAATCCGCGAGATAAAAGTCAATTTGAAATTTTAGCGCGACAAGTTGCACCAAGAGGATCAAAAGCCTTAATTGAAATTTTTCAAGCAGCTACTGAAAAACCACACGGTTACTTATTCATTGACTTTACGCAAGAGTGTCCGGAAGAATTTAGATTTCGAAGTGATATTTTGAAAACTCCCATGATTATCTACAAACTATGAGTTCTTATTCTCGCATGATTGTTATTCCTCAGGATGAATATGTACAATTGACTGCTATGCAACAAGTAAAGCAACCTCTTGCAAATCAAATGTATAGGAAAGAATTAGATTATCAGCAAAATGTTCACATCAAAGATCCACATCGCGCTGTATTATTACAATCGGAAACTGTTGAACAATTGAAAAATTTGAAGAATAAGATGCGTGACTCTGTGTCGACTGCTACACCTTTAGCATCTCGTGCACATGCCATATCTCTTTTCAATAGTATTGAACCCCACCTCAATGTAAATGATAGAGGAGAAATCATTACAGATGAAAATAAAGTGATTGATGCTTCACGTTATGAAGACTTGATTCAGTATGCGACACGTAGAAAGCGCCGTCAGGGCTATGTTCCACCTGGGTGGACATACTTTCTTAAACTATTGAAAAAGCATAATGTGCCAAAATTTGCTTTGAATAATGAG
Source organism: Prostheceraeus crozeri (assembly GCA_907163375.1). Classification (NCBI taxonomy): domain Eukaryota; kingdom Metazoa; phylum Platyhelminthes; order Polycladida; family Euryleptidae; genus Prostheceraeus; species Prostheceraeus crozeri. The sequence goes on along the minus strand of CAJQUW010002322.1, from coordinate 51,960 downwards.
ACATTGAAAGAACTTGATTCAACAGTGGCTACTGCTCCAATGCTTCAGACGATGAAAATGCCAACAAATTGGTTTAAGAGGTCACCTTCTACATCCCCTCCCACACTCACTAAGCAAATAAGAGGAAGAACTCGACGTAGATCTACGACACCACTAAAACTAGTAAAAGGAAAACGTAAAACAGCTCCTCCCAAGAAATACATGTTCTCAGACTATTAATATGAAGCAGATGTGTTGCTTACCATGTAATGAACCGCCGGAGGTGAGTGTCGTTGTCACTTGCACTTGCTGCGCCAGCTCTCACAATGAGACCCCTAAGCAATGTGAACATGATCGCAAAACCGCTAAAGCTAAATGCTGCAGTTGTTGTAAATGTAGAAAGGCAAGAAAGCAAAAAGATGAGAAGGAGGAAAAACAGTCAGTCGTCATCGACTGAGCGTTTGAAGTCAATCTATTATGATGTAAAACATCCAGCAGGATTTGCATCGATCAAGAAATTGTCAAAAGCGAGTGGTCTTCCACAATCACAAGTGAAACGATGGTTAAAGGGTCAGGCTACCTATACACTCCACAAACAAGCGAAAAAGAAGTACCGCACCCGCCATTATATTGTTCATGATACCGCCACGCACCCGCCATGCTAACAATGGCAAGCAGATTTGTGTGATGTCGCCTCCATTTCAAAACATAACTCGGGCAATAATTTTATTTTAACCGTCATTGATATTTTCTCGCGTTATGCGTGGGCTCAACCTTTAAAAACTAAAGAAGGGAAAGGAGTAGCAAAAGCATTCCAAACAATTTTTCGAGAAGGTCGCATTCCAAAAAGAATTCAGAGTGATCAAGGAAAAGAGTTTGAAAATCAGCATGTGAGAAGATTATTTGAGAGGCATGACATTGAGTTGTTTAGTGTAAAGAGCGCTTATAAAGCTGCACTCGTTGAACGTTTTAATCGCACATTAAAAAATCGCTTGTGGCGACATTTTACTGCCAACTTGACACAAAATTGGACAAAGGTTCTACAAGATACACTCCATGCCTACAATCACTCTGTTCATCGTTCTATTGGACTCAGACCAGTAGATGTAAATGCTGACAATGTAGATAAAGTGCGCGAATCATTCCAGCGTAAACGCACTCATGTGAAAAGTGATGTGAAAATTGGTGACAAAGTTCGTATCTCAAAAGTGAAAAGTGTTTTTGCCAAAGGGTACCTCCCGAATTGGACAGAAGAGGTATTTACAGTATCAAGGATTGATCAAAAAGACTCTCCGACAACCTACAAGTTGAAAGATTACGATAATGAAGAAATTGAGGGTAGCTTTTACCGCGATGAGATTGAGGTAGTCACTGAAAGTGAAACATATTTGGTAGAGAAAATCATTCGATGTAAAAAACGGCAAGGTGAAGAATGGTGTCTTGTTAAATGGGCTGGTTATCCTTCAAGTATGAACTCTTGGATGCGTCGTGCCGACATCTTTCATCTAAGTGATCGACAGTGATTCATGCAAAGTTGTAACTAACAATGTTTAGGGTTTGAGCTATGAATCCAACTGCCTCATTTTATTCACGACCCTCCTATGTAAGTGGTGGAGGACAAATTTACATCGGTGCTCGCCGCCAACGTGGAGGTAGCATACTTGGTGCACTGAAATCTGTTGTAGCACCTCTCATATCCAATGTCGGAAGATCTTTAAAACGAAATGTTTTAAGTAATGCCGTTGGCTTTGCTGGTGATGTTGCTAGTGATCTTTCCAGAGGTAGAAGTTTTAAGAGCAGTTTGTTGAATCGTGGGAAGGAACGCGGTTTAAAAACATTGAAGCAGACCTTTGCTGGTGTTACTCAAGGAAAGAAATCGCCTAAACGAATGAATAAAGGAATAAGGAAACATCGCGGAGCTGGTAAGGTGCGATCTTCAGCCAAAAGGCATTCACGCAAACGTCGCAGAGGCTCTAATCATTCATCAGGCGCTAAACGACGACGCTGCTATAACTTCTAATCATGGAGTGTAAAACTTCCGGGTTTTGTTTGTTTGATCAACAAGCCATACAGACAGATATTCTTAGTTCAAGTATTGTAGATTATCATCCTCGAACAGCTGAGAATGCTGGCCCCATTGAATTTGTTATTCCTGGTGGTAGTGATGACTACATAGATTTGAGTTATGCGATGGTTGATTTGAGGTTTAGAATTCAGCAAGCAGATGGAACTGCTATTGAGGATGCGCATAAAGTTGGACTGAACAATTTACCATTGACTACATTACTTCGCGATGTTTCTCTAACGATTGGAGAGCAGCAGGTGGAAGGTGGTCAAAGCGATTATCCCTATAAATCATATTTCAATCATGTATCACAGTTTCATCCAGCAGCACAAAGAAGTCATATGAAAGCCATGGGATGGTACAGAGATGAAGCAGGAAAACTTGATGCTGAAACAAACACTGGCTTTGTAAAGCGATCTGCTATGATTAAAGATAGTAAAGTATGTCAGCTATATGGTCCGCTGAATTTAGACTTCTTTAGACAGTCAAAGTTTTTACTCTGCAATACCAGCATGCGACTCAAGCTGACATTGAATAAGCCTGAATTTGCGCTGAATGCATTTGCTAAAGTTGACAATTTTAGAATTCATGTGGAAGATATTGCACTTTACATTCGTCGAGTAGTACCGAATCCAAGTGTTATTAGAGGGCATGCTGAAGGTCTTAACCGCCAAAATGCCATTTACCCCGTTCAGCATACAAAGCTTCTCACCTTTACAATTCCGAAAGATCAAAAGAGTTTCATGAAAGATGGTCTCTTTCCATCGGAAGCACCGAAGCTCCTCATGGTGGCAATGGTTGAAAATGATGCATTTAATGGTAATATAAAGAAGAATCCTTTCAATTTTAAACACAATCAGTTAAGTGAAATTGCTTTACGTGTAAATGGTGTCAGTCATCCTGGTCCACCCTACAAACCAGATTTTGCTACGGATCAATTTATGCGCAGTTATGTTGATTTTATGGATGTCTTTGGCTTTTACAATGCGGATGACACCAACGGACTCACTATGAAAGAGTTTAAGAGTGGATATACTATTTATGCATTTGATTTGACTGCTGACAGCGATATTAGTGCACCCTATCGTCAAGCAAACGTGCCTCATAATATTCGTTTGGATTTGACGTTCAAAAGAACACTACCTGAGACGATCAATGTATTAATTTATGCAGTCTTCGATTCAAACATTGAAATTACAAAGTATCGTGACGTGATTCTTCAGTATAATCGTTAATGAGTTGGTTGACTGCTGACGATATTAAAACCAAAGTACAGCGTAATGCAGACGAAGCGACGTTGAAAGCTTTCGATAATGTCTATTCGCTCGATACCTTACTACCTGCAGTAAATCACTATCCCATCTTTATTGTGCTAAACACTCATTCGCAGAATTTAGGCGGTGAGCATTGGAAAGCGATCTTTATTGGAGAAGACCGACGTGGTGAACTATTTGACTCTCTTGCTCAACCTCCAAATATACCAACACAGCAGTGGTTGAGAAAACATACGCGTCAATATCAGCGAAATGAACGCATACTACAACATCCACTTTCATCAACGTGTGGTGCTTTTGTACTGTACTTCATCTTAAAACGTTTACATGTATCTCGTTTTGTATCTGTTATTCAAAACTTTTCATGTAATCCATCCTCTAATGAAAAAATGATTTGTAAGTTCTATCATGATTTGAAATAAAAACATCATGTTGGAAAAATTGTTTTTTATTTTACAATCCGCTGGGTACGCACATACTCGATGAGATAGTCTAGGATTACATTTGCTTGCACATGAGATTTTAGTCCAGTAATGATCACTTTACTATTATGAAAGATTGCAACATGCACAGGTAACCAACAACTAATGAGAGCTGCAGGAAAAAGTTCGGGTTCATAACACAAATTGTAACTGCTGGTACGAATCTTCAAAAATGATACACTTTCACTCAATTGAGTAGAGATCACCATATTGTCCACAGTCAGATTCGACATCACACACCTCTCCCTCTTCCATATCCGACGTAGTAGTCTCTGTAGCTCTAAGCGCATTGACTGCGCCGATGAACGAGAAAGGGCGCCGAGAATCTGTACAGTTCCATTTGGGAAGAGTTGAAGATTCCGTGAATTGTTCATCTTCACCACTAACATTTGAGGTCGGCCCGGGTAATACTTGCTGTTTGGAAGCTGTTGGTGTAATGTTGTGAGATCGATTTTGGTGTAGAGTCTGAAGCGACGGAGAATGTTGACGATGGTGTAGCGATGGCGCTTCATGATGAAAAAATGAGTAAATTGAGCGATGTACCTTCCTTTTATACTTTTCCCAACTACCTTGATGAAATGTGAAGTTAGTATGAAGTTGGGAATGATAGAGTTGAATTCGCTGATTGTTGACGCGCAACCAGATGCGATTTCCAATACGTGAATGTCTTTTCATATAGAAGTATTTCAAATCCTTCATGATATGATGTAGAGATTGAAAATGACGATAAGATAAAGCAAACTCTCTTCTCACATTTCCAGTTGAATCTTTGAAATAGACGTTTCGATCATGATCCGTTTCAATACGTTGTAGGGAATCTAATTTCCAACTCATGGTGCGTGGTAGTCATGTCTGATTAAGATTTGCATAGTAGGGCGATGAACTCACGACGAATAAATGTCATGATGGAGCGATGTACGTATCTTCTATACTTCTCCCAATTGTATTTGCGAAATGAGAAACAGTTTGCGGAATGAGAATGACAGATTTGAATTTCATTGTTGCGACGTTGAAGCCAAACTTGATCACCTAAGGAGATGAATCTTAATGTTTCAAAATATTCCAAATCCCTCATGATATCATTGAGGTTAACAAATTATAGCCATGTTAATGTAATACCTCTTGCAGTATGACCATGAGAATTTTTGAAATGTACGTTTCCATTACGGTCAACTCTGATATATTGTAGAGAGTCCAAAATCCAAGTCTTCGTGATGTTATGCAAAGCTGCAGATCACCAATATAAAAATGTCGTTTTATCATATTTTGCTTAGCAATGCGGCCGCAAATAGATTTGCTAGTAATCGAGCCGCACTCTTTTCTACTCCCATTGATCATGCACAACAGCTAAGTGGAAAGTGGGAAGTGGGTGTCACTCAACTTGTTCATAGCAACTGTGTCTATACTTTTGATCATGAGGTGATGACTATTAATATGAGACGCACAGCTGCTTACCAATGTGAAAAGGGCTGCCGAGTATACATTCCACAGTGGCCAAAGAAAGATCTCTTATCATGTAAAAAGTTTATATATGATTTCTTGAATAAAGCGTGTAAACATATTGTCCAATTTACTCCGCACAATGATGATCATACTTATGTACATCATGTAGTTGAGAAAGATTGGATTGTTGGTTTAAGTCCAAGTTTAAGAAATGATTTAGGTTACCTCGCTAGCGCCTTAACAAGCTATGATAAGTATAACGTTAATTACCACATAAGTGGTCATAAACAGTTAATATATCGAGAGGAGGCTTATTATGTAGATCTTATTCCAAAAAATGAGAAGACGTTGGTGAAGAAGATTGTGATTAAGCCAAGAAAGACAAACATGACTCCTGAAACATTATTGAAGAAATTTAATTATCTCCTTCGAGTTGATGGTAAACAAGTGGCAACATTGACTTATATCAAATCATCTAATCATATTGCAATAAGTAAATTAAATGATGATGATCTAGTATTAGTTTGTTCAAAAGATTTTCATCAGTTCTTACAACATCATTCTGCAGCTGTTCATGGAAAATTTGATATGAAACATTTACCATGTGAAAGATCAAATCAATTTGATACAGAATGGACCGTATCTTTATACAGAAAGTGTGTAGAGCCTTTAGGTGGTATCTTACATGAAACAAGAGTGTTGATGCCTCGCATTATTACTTCAGTTAAATTGGTTGTAGATTATTTAAATGAAGTGATTAATGAGCAACAAATTTCATTTTCTGAAAAAGAAGGTGTTTTGTCTCTCACTATAAGTGGAAAAGGTATTCAACTAATTATGGATAAACTCTAATGGACATTTTGGGTTTTGATCAAAATATCTTTAAAAGTGGTACTGTAACCAAAGCTAGCGCAGACATGTCACTATCGCGTCGTATTAACTATTTTCAGATATATTCCAATATTGGTGAAGATGTACGTGTGGGAGATGTTGAAGCTCCATTGCTAGCAATGATACCATACCAGCCAAAAAGCTGCAGTATTTTATCTGAGCATACTTTCAAGAAAGTGCATTATACAAAGCTGAAATCAAACTACATCCCACAAATTGATATCGCAATTTATGACGATGCTGGTGCATTGATTCCTTTTCATAAAGATGCTGTGGCAAGTATCACACTCCATTTCCGAATGAAGAGTTAATGCAAAAGTATGCTAATATATTTTTCCAATGTGATTAGTATGGAAAGTGAAAATAAAGACTCGTTTCTAATTTACTTACCCAGTAATGCCTCTATGAATAAATTTCCCAAAAATAAACCATCAGACTATCGAGTAGAATTAAATCGTCCACTACATTTAGAAGGTGAATGGGAGGTTGGCGTTTCTAGTATTTGCTATGATAGCAATATTCAGAATGTGAATGATGTGGAAGAAATGATATTGACTCCTCGCACCCATGATGGAATAACGATGAATAATGCATTCCAGTTCCCATACAATTTAACATCAGAGGGAAAGTGGAACTATGAATGGATTAAGATAAAATCAGATTATTATGGTCCATTTGGGAAAGAGAAAATTATTAAGGCATTCAACAGTGGTAATACTTCCATCATGAAGAATAAAAATCAGAAAGCTTATGAGTTTACTATCTATCATTGGAGTGGGAGACAGTTCCTTCGCTTTCATTCTTTTACTAAAGGTCTTACACTGAGGTTGGATAATGAATTCTATCCACATCTCGGTTTTGGTCATGGACTACATCTAACGTCAATTGCTACTGCAAATGTTAAAAAAGTTTATTCAAATCGAATCAACAAATTTCATTATAAATTTAAAATATTTGATGAAGATGTTGTAGAATGTGAAGAACGCATCATTTTGAAAAAGCGTGGTGTTCAACCTTTATCACTTATTGAGTTAGTAAAACGATGGAATGAGACTGTGGGTAAGAAGTATGGAGAGAAAATTATGGCGGACAAAAATAAGTTGGTCATTCAGAAATATAATGACAAACTTACAGTTTATTTCTCTCCAACCTTGCGTCATTTTGTAAGACATTATACACCTATTATTGGAAGCGGTGTGGTGTATGCTTCTCATGAATATCACACTAAAGCTGATTCAGTTAATGATGAATGGTGGGTGGACATCTATGGTGATCGCATCAAGAAAATTTACCAGTCTTATGAAGAATCTAAAGTTGCTATCAATATAATGCCGCGTCTATATCATACAGTTGAAAGCTTCATTCATGTAGTAAATCCTTATATACAACAGAAGTTGAAGCATGTGATGAAAAGTAAATATGATGTAAAGACACACCACATTTCGTTTTCAATTGAAAATCAACGCGTTGTTCTGAAACTGGGTGATGACATTCAATGTCAATTGAGTAAAAATTTGAAAACACTCTTTGGTTTTTCAATGCTACAAACTGTGTTTGCTGCTGCGCATACGATTGGTATAGAAACACCAATGACACTTGATAAACATGAACAGCACCTTTACATTCAAAGTGATTTGATTCTACCTATTTCTGTTGGTGAGAAAAAAGAATACATTTTACGTGATTTCATTCATGATAAAGACGCTTCATATGGAATAGTCGAGAAGATGTTTCAATCTATTTTCTATCATCCCGTCGTCAAACAAACTATACCCTCTATTGCTATCAAAATTACCAATGGTTTACAAGAGTGCATCCATGTGAAAGATACTAAATCCCTCGTAACTTTAGTGTTTCGGAAAACAAAGTGAAGTCATTGTGATATGTTTATTGAAATAAAAATATGTATATGAAAAAGTCTTTTCACAGATATAGGGGGAATGGGCTGACTGTAGGCATATATTCACAAGGAAGTGCAATCTAAAGCGATACATAAAACAGCAATGTTTATCTACAGAAATCAACATGAAAATACTAAGTTAAGGATGATTATGCTAAGACGTCTCCTGAATGTGGTAGTGTGAGTTTAATTCTTTTGGGTGGTGGTATGTCTGTATCAGGATGTCCATGTGGAAGAGATATGTTATGTTCTATCCAGCACCTCTTATCCTCCCATGCTGAAAGCGCCCGTTTCCTAAAAGTATGAGTTTTGATCTCATGCGACTTAGATTTTAAGATTGTCATATTGACAAACGTTATATTTTTATTTCTATAGGCTTCCCTGAAATTTTTATGTTTCATGTTAGACACCAATGATCTTGATATGCCTTTAGCGCGCTTAATACTATCGTCGCTATCCTTTAATTTCATACTGTACATTTTTGGGCGGAGGAGAATCATTTCATCTATTTCCTTCCCTGCTGTCTCATCCTTAAAGCAGCCAAGTTTTGCCTTATTTTTGATGGAGTAGAGTGGGTGATCAGTAGGATAATTTGATGTGTCAAAATATCTTTCTAAAGATTTTCCTACTTCATTGAAATTTAAATCTTTTTCAGTGGTAATACCTAAGAAGAAACTATCTGTATCACCACTCAACAAACGAACCTCTTTTACGAGAGGACATGGTTTCAGTATTTTATAAAAGAGTTGGTACATTTCAAGCTTAGAGTAATCTAGTACAGCTTGACCAATATAGATGGGTTTGCACAACTCAACTTCAGATTTTATCATTTTAACACCTACAAGGTCCTCATCGATAATGTCTCTATCAATGAAAAGAGGTGATGAGGTCAATTTGTGATATTTTTGATCATCAATGACTAGTTTGTAGTTCATGCGTTTTCTAACATCCTCCATCGTCTTACCAAATAGACTATTATTCTTATACTTATAAAAGTCTTTTTCAAAATTATTTTGGGCTAGTGCACGTTTCTGGCTGTTGCTATCAATATATGGTTTGAGGAAGGCTTTCTGTCTAAATTTAATAATGCGGTGAACTCTTTTTAAAATCATGCCCATTTCTAAATAAAATTTTAAGATGCTAAAGTGAACTAGATAGTTTTCCTTATCATATTGGGTGAGTAAAAGTTTGCGGCAAGGCTTATAGTCGGGCTGACCGCATGATTCTAAATCTTTATGAAATTGTTTCATAAAGTCGGAAAACATATCTTTGGTCACTTCACCTGATTTGGGTGCGAGTGGAAAATCTACGGTTTTATGTTTAATATTATTTGGATAGATAAGATCTATCTCAAAATAATATCCCCAATCACCTTCATCTGGAATTGCTAGTATGTTAGAAGGGTTGGAGAGATGCTGAATTTCACTATCATCTAACCAGCTAAACTCAGAGTGAGGGAGTGGTTTGGATAGTGAACTACCATATAAATTATTTTGGTCATAATACTTAAGATGAGTCTGATCATCGCCTACTAATTTTGATTTTAACCTATGTTTATTTACAAATGTGAGACCACCGCGAATTCCTCGCTCAAATAAATTATACATCTCTGGATCTTGTAAGAGATGAATGGTCTCACGAATCATTTTAAAAGCAGACTTAAAGGACATGGCTGGCAGACTGAAAAAGTGGACGGGATCTAACTTATCTTCTTCTAATGCCACTCGTCGAAACTCCTGAAATACATCAGCCAGCAAAAATACATCTAACTTAAGATAGGCAATCATATATTCGCCAAATGTATGGCAGTCAAATTTTATCCATGCATCTTGTGCATGATCATAATCTTCGGTCTTACATTCTGCGCCGGTCAAATCATTTTTAAATTTATCTATGGGTGGAAAAGAAGTCTCGCCGAGTTTACTAATCGCATCAAAATATGCATATGGAAAGACTCCTTTCCGTGTGATGACTTCATCGGTTAGATTTGGAAATTGTTTCTTAAGATTTTGTGTTAGTGGAAGAGACTTTAGATTTTGCACGAGAGAGGCCAGTGATGCAGTCATAAATTGGTAGGAATCTAAAAATTTTATATCAAAATAGACCGTCTTATTTTCTTTAGTTTTATCAACAGGCACTTTTGCTGTCATGGCCATAAACTTCTCTCTCGTTTGTGCTATTACATCAATCTTCCACTCTTTCATTTGACCTAAACCTCCTTTTATTATCATATGGCTGTCGTAGCCCTTGAAATTATGGAAAATGACGGGTAATGTACGCCGTTTCATCCTAAGTGAAAAATTGCATTTTGAACATAGTGCGTTTCTAAATTTCATGATTCTAAGATCATGGTCGCGCACTTTCTTAATCTTATCATCATCAAATGTTTTCCTACATTTGGGGCAAACGTTGCAACTATCAAATTTTGCTTGATCATCTGCTGTCATATGCAATGATCTGCGATAGAGTTCACCATCATACTTTTGTTGAAATTTTACAGCCTGTTCGAGGAATTGTAGGAATTGGTAAATACAATCCTCACCTTGCCAGACGTGCATTTTATTTTTTCTATTTTGGAAATGGTCATGCCATACTTCATAGCAGGAAATGGCTGCTGATCGATGGGTGTTATCATCGATATAGCATTCGATGTCAGCATAGATGACACGAAGAGGACTTAGTTCATCGCCATTCTCTCTATATGAAAACTCCTTATCTTTGGGCATGCGCTCCATTTGTAGTTTACCTCGCTTACACCATTCGTAATGAGTTTCAAATCTATTTTTACTCCTAAAGTTGCGAATGCATCTGTCACAGTAATAAATCTCTGATGAGCTAGAATTTCTTAAGTGGTGGTATAAGCAAGAAATTTTGGGAATACCGCAGTAGTGCCATTCCTCACTATCATCCTGTCTTACTAATAAAAGGTTGACAACGTGGTCATAACAACTCGAACGTGAGTTGTAGCGGACACCCTTCAATCCCTTTTCCCAAACATGGAGAACTATTTTGATGTTGTTCAATTTTTCAAATTTTTCTATATCTTTAATTTTCATATCTTCACTATTGCAGTCATCAAACTTTAATTCATTCTCCCACTGTTGATACTTACTCTTACGGTATCGGCTATATTGTACATCATTATAGTGGAGAATGGAGAGGACGGCATACTTAAAACATTGCGATTCGCAATCTACAGAAATGACTGCTGTTTTATTTTTTAAACTTTTCGGAAGTTTAAAGGAGCCTCGTCCAGAGTAGTTCTCTAATAAAGTGATTTTAATCATGGCGGTCTCAATACCATCAAAAACGAGACCACTATCACGCTCGTTAAATTTATCTATATTTAATTTTAACCCTTGGATATGAAAATTTATCCAAGACTCACAGTCTACAACTTCGGTTGCAGGAGAGGAGGGTATGTGAAACTCCAACCTCTCTACTATTTGACCAGTATGGTGGTCGATTTTTGCATATTTTATTTTGAGATAGATGAGCGCCTTCACTCTAAAATTGACTAAATTGTTGAAGAGCGCACCAATCAAAGATGAATTTTGATGAAACCATTCTTCAAAGTCAGTAATGGTTTCTGAGGATTCCATCTGGTAGTTCCTCACTAAATTATTCATCGACACTTCAGAGAGTCGGATAGAAGAGGTGCTGTTAGTATAACTATCGCCACTGTGTGTATGTCGAAGTCTATGTGAAGATAGTTCAAAATGTGACTCAAAAGACTGAATGCATAAATCGCAAGAAAAGGAGACATCGTTAACAGAATCATCCCCACCTTCGGAGATTGATGCTGACTTAGGTCTACAAACACCTCGCTTGATGTGTCGGACGAGATCACGCTTCCTCGTGAAGATGTGTCCACAGTCAGCACATTCCCGATCGTTGCATTCCCGCGACAATGTTCACATGGAGTCGCTGTTGTTATCCGACTCGCTCGAGATGGGACTGGTATCACCTGAAAGAGAAATCATTCTATCATCTCTGTTAAAGTCTCAGTGTATTGTTACAACCTACCTTGACTCAACAAATCTAAACTTTCCTCGAGAAGGGAGGGCGTTGGTGATGAAGTAGATGCCTGAAATTGAGGAAGATGCTATTAGCCACACGTTTGAGGGAGATGAGAGAGGAAATCTTCAACTTACCATTTCAAGGAAATTATGTTTAAGGTTGATTCTTCAACAAGATAGAGACTTCACTAGAGAACAGTTTACTTACACGTCTCAAAGACAGAGTGAAATGACACGGATGTCACTTTACATATATACTTTCATATTCATCATTCATTGGCTGTTCATTCTGCATAGTTGCTTGTTTATACTTAAGAATTAGAAAACATTTCAAAGTTAATATTCACAGTCAACATGACAAGCCCTCCGACAACACCGAACACAAAATTCTCTTCTCCATGCTCAACACCAAAGGCGCTCGTTGCACCAAACGCTCCAACGAAGGGGAAGATGGAGAAAATATACCGACTCGACAATATCAGAAAGTTGTCATTACCAGCGGACGACGAAGAGGAGAGTGTATGTGAGAAGGAGTGTCCCGACTTAACAGGCGTGAGGTGGAAGTATCTGCAGTACGATACTGATGATGTGATGGAGATCACCAGCACCAAATTCCTCCATCAATTATGGGAATGGTACACCCCTAACTCCCAGCCACGAACTATGGCGGAGTGGGAGTACATCGACAAAGTGAGGCTCGCGGTAGAAGAACGATTGAAGCAAGTGAACTGTTTTTGTGATCTATGTGAAGCCAGACTCTGGGACGATATTGACGATGAAGACCTTTTGAAATACATGCCATAATAAATGTTTATTTCGTATTATCTTTGCTTTCATACTGACTTACTTGAATGGGGCTTCAGTGGATGATTTAACCATGTATACTTTTTCATTTGGAAATAGTAGCACGCTTAGTTTAACTTGCAAATCTTATAACACTTCATATGGGTGATGATGGTAGCTAAAATAGTGTTAAGTAAAATTAAGATAGCTTACACTTCTGATACAGGGATAGCAATCGACTGCAATCCATGTGTAAAGAGCTTGTTAGACTACGGAAGAGAGAAGTGTGTTATGTTGCGTGTGGCGCGTGAGTGTCCTCCCTTTCATTCCATTCATTATTTTTCTTCCCCTCTGCATTCCATATCCGAGGATATGTGGCGGGCTTGGGACCGCTTTGGCTGCATTAGAAGGTTGGCCCTTAAAAGAGCCGATGGGTCGTTCTCCGTCCACCGACACTACTACTGCAAACACTCTGAAAGGAAAATAATAGGAGATTAGATGAGCTACAAAAATGATTATGTTGAATAGACTTACTGGGAACCTTCTTTCTAACTTTTCTGACGACGAAGTCATCAAGCTCTCCGTTGATATTCATCGTCATGTGGAGGCAGCGAACTCCATCCCCCTCGTAACACAACTGCGTTTCGTTCAAATCGCTGGAGATTGTGGGGACATCACATATGTCATTCTCAAAGAGGGGAAGATGAACCTCATATACTCTCCTTTTTCGACACTTCAAACGCTCATGCAGTCGCTCCACGTCACCCGACAACCTCTTATTAATAGCCTTCACCTCCTCCGTCTCCTTCACCACGCTTCGCATCCGCTCTATCTCTTCATCCTTCCTCGACACACTCGCCTGCAAACTCTCCACCAAACCTGCCTTCCTCATCAACTCGCTCCTTTCCGCCATCCATTCATTCTCCTTCTTTCTCAAGCTCTCCAACTCTTCCCTCGTTGCCCTATACCCCTCAACCTTCACCATCAGCTCCTCATTCTCCTTCAAAACTTTTCTATTATTACTTTCCAAAGCCATCACACGATCCTTCATCCTCACAAATACCTCCGTATCATACGCCTCTTCCTGCCGTGGCAATGACGCTGCCATCGGCTTAGCCACTTCCTTCCCCTCCCACTCTTCCTTCAAATCCGCAATATCCCCAAACAAATCTTCCATCACCGCATCCAAATTAACATCATCCTTCTTCTTCATTTTCGCTCTCAACTCAACTTCCTCACTCGAACTCCCATCACTCGCATTCCTCACCACTTTCTCCCCAACCACGTCCTGAATCGTTGCCACAGCCTTCCTCACCTCTTCCCTTTCCAACAACTCTCCCTCAAACCACGTCTTGAACCCCTTCTCTCCGATGTTCCCACTCTCACACTGTAAATGCGCCTTGATAAATTCCTTCTCATCCCCCATCACACATTTCCGACAAGACACACACAACCTCAACACCACTCCTCTCATGGCCCATCGTCCCCTCTTTTTCTTTTAAATGCTTCTTCAGCTCACTACCTCTGGCAATCTTGCCACAACTGCACTTGCCAACCAACATCTTAGCGTTACTCGGTTTTGTCATGATAATTCTGTAAAGATAGAGTAAAATTTGATAGCAAGTGTTTATAGGATACTACTTGCTGATATGCATTGAAAGAATAAGTCACCAAACATTTGATAGCAAGCCAGCAACCGTTTGGGTGTTAAGCTCTTGAATCCGTTACAGGCATTACTCAGAGGGGATCTTATCCCAGCTCCAAGGCCTCGACCCACAAATCCAACCTCGATCGGACAGAGCGTGCGTCATATCACTGTGTTGGTATCCGGGCCCCAGTTTTGACATGAAAACCGGTGGAGTTATTTACAAGAGGAAACGACACAAGTCACAGAGACTCATAAACGACTGCTTTTTATTCAAAAACTTTAATTATTATCATTAAATATGAATTTAAATTTTTCAGTATTTTAGTACTACTCATAAAACGTTTATAAGTAGTCTGTCACCTACAGCATAGCAAACGCTGTCGAATGTTTTTTGAATCAAGTCTAAAGGACTTGTAGAAGCAAAGTTATAGCCGTTTGAAGATTTCGGCCTACTATCATCAAATGGTCAGTCATGCTATACTGACTAACCTATAAGTCTGACACCTTAGCTGATATCAGCAATGGAAAGTCAGAAGTCCGATATCGGAACTCAAGAGAAACGACTTACCTGTAGTCAGTTTCTCAACTTAGTGAAATTCCTCTCCCGATCCCGTTCTTATATACCCTGTGAATATGCAATCGATAAGAGGGGGGGACGTCAGCGAAATTTGATGAACAATGTTTTGGTAAAGGTCCCAGGTCGAAATGCCACACTTTGAAAATTTTCAAAATTTTGCCCATACAAAGTCACTCTGACACTTAGGATTTTTTCAGGTGAGCTCCCTAAATCTTAAATGGCGTCTCACATCTAAACGAAGACAGATATGAACAAGCCGTTTCTTTCACTGAATTTGTCTCACTCTTAGCTTTCAAACGAGCTATTGCACGACAAAATCCGTCCACTGGAAGCCAAGATCGAAGCTAGCTCTCCGGAGGGGGGGACGTCAGCGAAAATTTTTTCTCTCCGAGTGCTTTCAAATTCACCATACCGATGCAGAATTTTACGCTCATCACGAATCTAAAGTCCGTTTCACCATCCACGACAACCTAGACGGTCGCCCACGTCAACCAGGCGGTCGGACCAACTCACCCGAGTCTCACACTCTGTCGTTTTCGAGGGGGGGCGCCGGTCGTGTATTCGCCGTTTTATTACTACTTCGGAATCTTTCCCTCACAAGAATATTCAAGTCAAGTTCTTTCCTCAATCAGTTCTAAAATTCCCAGCTTTTTCCCTGCAGTTCCAATCTTTTAGCATCTAACAGGAACATGGGGAGGCGAGATATGTCTAGGAATTAGGACATATCGAATTTTTGCTCGCTTACAGGTATTTCATAAAAAGCAGTTAATACGAGCGTACGCCCTTCTCATCTTCTCATTCTAAGCTAATATTCAAATAGTTAAGTTAAGAATAAATATCTAGTAGGCCTTATTGCTTGGCTGCCATGCTGAGACATATCATTGGAACCCAAATAATGCACAAATAATAAAGCAGATCTACACGTAGTCCCTAGATACGATAAATTATGAGGAAAAAATAATTCGAGAAAGAAAACAGGTACATGAAATTTGCATGAAGAACGACTCAATTTCTATATAAAATTTAGTTGTAGAACAAGTTGTAACAAAAACAATCAACCATAAACCGCAAGGAAACGATTAGCGAGAAGTTATGGTTCGACTTGTACCGTAATTAAAGGGAATCGAACGGTAGGCCCATGTCAGTCAATAGAGCATACTTCGCAGAGTTTTCCTCATCTTCAACTCCATGCTGTTTGCCCGTCGCCGAGCCAGCACAGCAGCTAACATGCTACGTCCTTGATCCTGAAGTACACGAGTTACCACATGGTCTAGCCCCGTTCGACATACTGCGCCTCATACAACTTCATGATCACTGCTTCTGACTCACCCTCAAAGCTGCGATATCGATTTATGTAGGCGCTTTAGAGTGTTCACAGAAGACAGAGCATGAATAAGCCCATAGATATCCAGCCTCAGGTCTCCCTTCTTACTAACACCATTGCATTGTGTTTGGAAAAGCGATTGGATTATGATTCTCAGCACTGACGCAGATGATAATATTAAGATGGCTCGGTCGCCGCTTTCTACAGTTACTGTAATTTTCAACAGTGGCTGTAGTTTTCAACAGGCAATACAACTGACTACAGTCACTGTCACTGTAGCTTTCAACATTGGCTGCAGTTTTCAACAGGTAACTACAGCCAACTACAATCAGCTACAGTTGTAATCGAAGTCACCCCCGGTGTATTCTGTGCGGTCGCGCATTGTCATCCTGGAAGATGAGATTGTGCTTTCTTACTGTCGAAAAAACAAAGGGAGTCACAATTTCCGAGAGATAACATTGGCCATCCAAGTTGCCTTTGATGATAACAGCAGCCGTTTGTCCACCGTGCCAAATGCCGGCTGAAATCATGGCGCTACCACCGTCGAATCGATGATGCTCTGAAATGCAACAGGCTGCATATCTCTCCAGCACAAACTGTGAGCACAAACTTTTCCGTCATGGAAATCAAGGATGAACAGTGATTCATCTGTCCACATCACGCGATGCCACTCAGCCAAAGTTTGTACTCAGCACTGCTCCAGTTAGAATGCCGCTCGCAACATTCTAATATTTTTCGTCTGTGTTCGAAATCTGTAAGATATTCATTCATAAGAGCGGAAGCGATCGTACATTCATTAAAATTTAAAGAACTTACTGAGAGGTATTCGTACAGCAGGTTTGTGAGATTTTAATCCCGCTTCCGTCAAATGTCGATATGCAGTTCTAACGCTACTATTGATGCCAGCAACAGATTTCCAGTTTGCTGATAGACGCGAAGCGCTTTGAAATAGATTTCTCTTCGCTGCAATGATCAGCTTTCGATCTGTCACTCTTCTTGTTTTCTCTGTTCCTCCAGATCCTTCCTTTCTGGCAACTTTTCTTTTTTCACACCAGCGCACTGACCAATTCCTAACAGCTACGTGCGAGATATTCAGTTCTTTCACAACATTGCGCATGCAACGTCCATAACGAATCATTCCAAAAGACATACATTTCACTAATTCATCGTGGTGTTTCATCATGCAGTTACAACTAATGTCAAAAAGACAGCAAAATTTGTAAATATACAATATTTAAACTCATTCAAACGTTGATCCTGTGGAAAGAGAAGAACCAGAGATACTGTGTATTCTCTGGGATGAACGCTATCCTCATTATAACTATGCTAGAAAAGGCTCATAGGAATTTATTTGAGAGTTGGATCGACTTAAAAATGTAACAGCTGGCATTGATTAGTAATGATAAATGTTAATTAAGTTTTTTCTGTCAGGCAGCATAGAATGTTGACCACTTAAATTACTGAATCAACAAAAAACTAAATATAAGCTACCGTATACAACTGTGCATCGGTGGTGTCACCGTGCCATTCCATGAGACGGTGGACTTGAT
Organism: Prostheceraeus crozeri; assembly: GCA_907163375.1. Taxonomy (NCBI): domain Eukaryota; kingdom Metazoa; phylum Platyhelminthes; order Polycladida; family Euryleptidae; genus Prostheceraeus; species Prostheceraeus crozeri. The sequence goes on along the minus strand of CAJQUW010002322.1, from coordinate 34,025 downwards.
ACTAGCATGTCTTTAGCAGAAAAGGCTGTGATCGTGATTCATCGATATTCAAGCTAACGTTTCCACGAGAGTTGACTAAATCAGGATTTGAAAAATTTAATAATGGCCAACTCAAATTGAATTTTTCTATCAACATTGAAGTTCGATTAAGATGGGTTATGAGTTGACTCATTGTCATCGGCGACGTCAACGAAATCACATAGTGTGGTCAGATTCAACCACAGTTAGTCCGAAAAGTGAAGGCCGATTGAAACTTTGGGCTGAATCAGCAAATTCCCCGAGATTTGCACCATCTCGAAAACGTTATCAGCATCTCATCGATAATTGTATGAAATCAATCCTAGGGCGAGTCGGTGATGTCATTCACCATCAAGGTATTATCACAATATATTTTGATTATGGACTAGGTCATTAATTTACTTTGCTAATTATATATTTCATCAATATGTTCCATAGTAACTACACACCAGTCATTCTGAGTTATTTATTTGAGTGATGTATTAAGCACATTGACAATTACATGCTTACAGACATCTTCCCACTGATATTATTTGCATAATCTAAGTCTAAACTAGAACAATTAGAGAGATGATCCATTTTTTATGAATCGCTCTGTATCATCATTTTCCGACAGACTCAAAAAGTCAATTTTTTGAAAAAAATGGAATTCAATTTTGAACTGCTGTTTCCAGTAACAAGAAGATTGAGTTGGGGAAACTGATGTCACCATTGGAAAGATCATGCGCGAGTTCCATATTGTCAAAATTGTGGCAACGATTGAATAAGTGGGATATCAAAATGATCAAAATCAGAGGGGTGAAATAGGGTTAAGTAGCAATTCAATTTTTCAAAATTGGCAATTATCTTTTTCAATTACCTCCCGTGTGCTGTCATCAATTACATAACATAAATGATAACTTACCATGTAGTTCGTTCTCGCAGGTCCATGATTCATAGTCCAACGTAGATTACATCGCTGATAAAAACATCTCGTGATTACTTTCATACTTACGATTTTAAGTCTAAAAGTCAATGATTCGCAGAAATTCTCAATGTTTACGAAGCAATCGTACTTCAGCAGCCCCAACAGGCATTTCTCATATAGAGGAATATTATGTTTTAGTCATTTATCAAAGAAAGTTAGTAAATAGCAATTAGTTACTATGCTCAATGCACTGTCTTAAGAATGTTCTGACATAGTATTCTTTGGGACAATTTGCATCTCACTTAAAGTGAAACCCTATTTAGGGATATATTATTATCTCAATAAAATAAATAAATTTATGCTGGCTAGCTTCATCAACTCTACGGGGATTCTCTAATTAGGCCTACGACCGAAAAAGAGCTGCGATGTAGATGCACATATTTTGTGAATTTCATCAAAACGAGATACAACAACAAACAAGAGACATCACAAATGGAAAATATATTTTATTCATTCGTTTTTATTAATTAAAATTGAATATCGACATGATATGCAATGCATTCTTTCAACATATATGTATTCATAATGAAGGAAATGTTCGAGATAGCAGCATCAAATGGAAAAGAATATTTTTATTCGGATTGCAGTAAGTTATATGAGAAGGCTACCATTATATAGTTATCTTGAGATGTAGTTTGAAGCTTGCTTCAGGTCGCCATGTGATTTACTTACACTTATGTCGCTTATCGCATCGATATATTCCTCTGACTTGTTAACTTTAATCAATGCTTCATTGTGGTGTAGTCCTACAGCCTTTCGATTGCATCGCCTTTGAGAACATGCATGACTTTGAAAGCAATTATGACAATTATTCTGTGTACAGCTAAGCTCTTCGGATGTGCATGTTTTCAGTATGCGGGGCTTCACATGAGCTACAGGTCTATTTCGATCATTACGACACGATTCAAATCGTGTAATAAGCTTAGACACTCTGTTACTTTCACCCCAAATATGCAATCCGGAACTGTCGTCGTCTAAACCATTGTCGAACGAGTGAGTTTTCACTTTTTTATTCGAAAGGAAATTCAAAGACTTTGTTCTAGTCAAGTGAGTGCTCTTGGAATTTTTTAATTCGACGTTGTCAAAGGATGCCCCTCTCTGTTTGAGTTTACAGCTCCGTGGCTTTGGACGTGGAACCTCAGAAAGGACAGTCGCAGACTTGCTTACATTTTTCGATAAAGTTTCCTCTGACTTACTGTCATCACCGAAATTAGTATTGTGAAATGTGTGAGACTTAGATAGATGGCGCATTGTCTCTCGTAATGATTCAACTTCACTACAAACTTCTTTATATGGAACATATTGGAACAAATGACTTGATTCTCTTTTATGGTGCAACTCAATCATATATTGGATTTCCTGCACGAAAGAAATTGCTGTTAACTCACTATCGGTAGCAAACAAATGTGATTCAAGACATCGGATGCCATGGGATCGTCTAAGAACACACACAACCATCGGTTTGTGATTAAATGAAACAATTTCGGCGTGGACAGGCGCAGAAGTATCCAGAAAAACAGCGTTTCCGGAAGTCCATCTGTCAGAGTTATTTGTCTGGCGACGAAAGATTCCGTATTCACGTTTTGCTTCACGAAATAACTCGTACCGAATGTAATCTGTGAAGCCAACATCTTTGTATTGATATTCCTCGATTTCTCCGTCCTCTTTTTGTATCCGTAGACTATCACGCTTAAGAAATAAAGTTTGAAATGTACCCTCTCTTTGCCGGTTAAAGTACTGAAAATACGTCATCTGAAGTGGTCGCTGAAGGCTTGCAAACCCAGTTGCATCACAACTTAAAACTTTAGCTCTTCCCATGAAAAGAAATCGAAAAATAGTAGACTCTTCATCCATGAGGTTGTTTTGTGTTACGACAATCTTGTCCACCAAGACAGAGTTGGATTTAGATTGCGTCCCGGCAATCCGATGCACTTATGATCGATCTCTAATTCCTGCGCAGACAATACAATCAAACACTGGTGGGTCACAATGCACAAGAATACTCCGGCGGTGAGTTTAATAGTAAACAGTGAAAGAGTAACTCCCATAATACCAAGGAGCGTTAGCCAGCGCATTTCTTCCCATTGCCTACACAAATCAATGGAGAAACATAACAGATCGGAAATGCTGTTTCTCATCGCAACCTGTGCGGGTATCCTCCATCAGAAGAGATCTCATTCTAGACATACGAAGAAAACAAACGACGAAGGCAAACGCTTTTCACAATGAGAAACTGATTTACATCATGTACACAATATTCCCTAAAAGCGGTGTAAGTCTATATTCAATTCAGTGGCCTCAATTTGTTTTAGTTTACAGTGTGACTATTTACAGTTATTGAAATGTAATAATCGCTAGATTTCTTCTGCAAGATTCTGGAAATGCTGGCAATTGAAACCTCTAGCGACATTGGTTTTCATTAGACTTTATGCAAAAATTAACATGAAGATTGCGGAGTGCCAGTTCGCCTGGGCACAAAAGAAAAATATGTCTGCAGACCTGAACAATTGGAGCGCGAAAATTGCGGTTACCAAGGAACTTTCATGCTTAAAATGTTCCAGTCTTGACATCTTTCTATAAATTAAAAAAGGCAAGGAGATCAAGTTAGTTCTAAAAAACAAGAAATATATCTCAAATTTAACCTTGGTCATCGTAAGGAGTCAGGAGTGAAATTGTACTTAGGCTGAAAGTGAAATTTTAAACACCATTGAGGTATAATAAAGGTTAGAAAGATTACAGGCTAAGGTATCAAATATCTTTTTCAAATTCTTGAACATTTTTTCTCATTACCGCTAAAGTACACAAACATGCAAGGTAAACAATCTGCTGTCGATGTGAGAGAACAAATACATGCTCTTGCTAATTGTTTTGTTTTGAGCCTTCGTTCGCCTTACTTGTTGGTGTTTGCGGTATTTGTGAAAAAATGTTCAAGAATTTGAATAAGAACCATTGAACTTACTGCATTTGAATAAAACTTACATTCGCACTCCTTAAGTCGTAAGGATTCTGAAGATACCAAACATGAACATTTTTGATGAAAAGTGCGAATATGTCATTTTCAATCAAATCAGTCATTATTTTGTGATAACTTCACGATATCACTATAATTTATTCCTGGTTCACCGATTTTCATGACCAGTATGTTAAAAGAGAGGTGAGAAAATGCTCTGTCTCCACATGCCTGAATAACTGTCATACCCACATGTTTTTTACTTCAAGTTATCTGAAAATCATATTCAAATACATAGATATATGATAAAAGCTCTAATACTATGGCTTGAGACAATGGGATAAAATACCTATACGATTAGAAGAAATAATTACTATGTAAAGATCAGCGTTCGATCAACGGTTCTCAAACTCTCGGTAATTACCCAAAGTTGGGTAAAATTAGAATATTTTTTGGGTAAGGAATGAATTATTAAATAAAGTAAGATAAAGTAAGGTCCATTTCCTTATTCCATTGCCTTACCAGATAGACTAAGGGCGTAGATTGATTGAGGGAGCTCCATTCTCTCATTGTCTACGCGCGGCATACATACGACAATATTGTAGCTGCATAACGTACGACATTGATTCACGAACATCTTCAAGAGCTTCAAGCAATGCTAGAACACTACTGTCCAAAAGCACAGCGCAACACAGATGTCTGGGTTAAGCAGCCATTTGCATCTCCTGAATCATGTATCGAGGACAGTGATGATATAAAAGACGAATTCGTCTACAAGACGATGAGGTAAGTAAGGAGAAGTTTTCGAGTCAAGAACTTCCGGCGTTTTGGTTGTCAATGAGTGAAGTTTATCCACAGCTGTTCCAGTTTTGCTGCCTTCCCGACCACATATCCGTGTGAGTCCGGTTTTCCAGCTTTCTTTCATATGAAAAAAAATATGAATAAATATCGAGTGCGCCTGCAAGCTGGTTCTGACCTGAGGCTGGCTATATCAAAGGCATGTCCGCGTATTGATCATCTGATCTCCAAAAAGCAATTAAACTCTTCTCACTGACAGGATTCAATGGAACAATTTCTAATTAGTTGAACTTTGATAATCTAGTTTTGTGTTTACATATACTGTATTCATGTATAGAATTCGCATATATCGGCGCCTCAAGGGACAGACGAAAACCGCCGATATATGCGAACTCCCTGAATTTTGAAGTTTTGTGAAATCTACACGAGCTCTGAGATCATGCCATGCATCATACAATGTATATACGTGTATTGACTCATGAATTATTGCGTTGCTATACTTGAAAACATGTACATATTGACTTATTTTCCAACATGTACAGTACATGTACATGTAATTGTGTCTATGTAATCAATAGATATCTAAAAATTGTGCCTTTCTGAACTGATGCTTGCAACGTAAGTATCGCAAACCGGATATCACTATGTTTGTCAAAAACTGAGTATGCTTTTTGAATCAAGAAGATCGAAGCTTCTTCATGCCTACATGCTTACCTGCTATATGAAGCACAAAACAAAGAAGAGTATGCATAAATCAAGACGCTACTAAGAGTCACGTGCAGGCGAAGCCAGCCAATCTAAGTCAATCAAGACGATGCCAAGAGTCACGTGCAGGCGAAACCATAGAGATGGATGGGGTGGCGAGCCGCTTTCTGTCTAGAGAGAGGACATGCATCGAACTCAACAATGTTTTCGACGGTAGCTTGTACTCCTTTGATGACGCAACAGTCACTAAGTCAAGTCTGACAATAGCATCGTAGGTGAAGGCGTTAACAATGCAATCATCACGTCGAATGAAAGACTAATTATGTGAGAATTATCAGTGAGATACAGTGGCAAGCCTACTTATCTTTCCTCGGCTGCTAGATTCTACAATTTTGATCAAACCCCCAAACATGATCGAGATGAATTGTAGAAGATCCAAATTTTCACATGCCACTAGAATAGTTAGAATCGGATAGTCCTAACAGAATCTACAGCCATCCGCGTCCACATATACTGTCATTCTAGTGACTCTTCTAGGCAAAACACACCGCTTGAGGATTTCCAGGAAATCCGCCGTTATAAAGGAATTTTTTTCTGTCAGGGACAGCGAAAATGCGCCGATATAGGCGAATCGCCGATATAACCAAAGCCGATATAAGCGAACTCGATTATATGGAAAAGATAGGAAATTCTGCCGGGACAAAAAGAGACCGCCGATATAGACGAACCGCCGATATAGCCGAAGCCGATATATGCGAATTCTACTGTATTATTCTGATAGCATATTTTACATGTTTCAGATTTCATTGTGCGAAATAAGATAAAGATTATAGTAAAATGTTGTTTTATAGTTCAGTTCTGGCTCGTGAATACATTGTATAAAATAGCGGGTAATTGGTAGTCTCAGTGTACAAAGTGGGTAATCTCGATAAAAAGTTTGAGAACCGCTGGTCTAGATGAATGACGGGCGTATAGAAAAAGTCAATTATGTGCAATGTTAATTTCAGGTTTACGAGATTCAATAAAAACTTTTCAGCTGCCTTTCTTTCACAAACGTTTTTAAACTTTTTTTGCATTTTTTCACAGTCAATATTTTCAATCACTGGCAGTTGCTTATTCTTGTGGGAGTTTTGTAATTCTTTAATCTCTTCTTGACTGGATCCAGAATCTTCTTTCAACAGATTCCGTGTATGAAAGCGCGTATTAGAGTATTGGATAATTATTTACAATTTGTTTCACGATTTTATCCAAATATGTACAAAATGCTGTCATTAATCAAATCTACCAAAGTCACTGAACTCCAGTCCAGTACTTGCTCTGAGAGTTGAACGTCCCTTAGATATCTTATACTAATCATGGATGCCCCTGCCTTTATCTTATATCTATGTGTTTGAATATGATTTTCAGATAACTTGTTCAGACGAATTCTCTATATAGTGATGATCATGAAAAGTGGACCACCTAAATTTTGTCTCACTTTAATGAAGTTCTGTCAATAATAGGTACACAGATAAAGCATTTTACGCAGATTTTACGCAGATAAATAAAATATAGGTTGAAATAAAATTTTATTGTTGTTCAGTGGCTCTGTAGAGCCATTTGTCCCTTAATAGGGCCAGTGGTAGGTTCACTGGTGTTTACATATATTTCGCAACCTCACCAGAAAGTTCAATCACTTGTCGAATCCGGAAAGGCATGCTTTCGATCAGGCGATTGATTGCTACTTGATCTAAACTCTCCCTATCTTGCCTTCACAAAACTTCAAGTCCAGAAAGACCATCTCCAGGAAGAATGAATAGACTCACTCCGCACTTTAATAGATTTGCCTTTTTCCAAAACCTTTGCAAATCCATCGAAATCATGTTGTCCCTTTGGAAATGGAGTTCAATTCGACCATTCATCCATATCGCAGCGCAAATATGTAATCTTTTACCTCCTCAATTCAGGCAATGTCAAATGATCAGGAATTGCATCACCTGACTTCATCCTAACTCTCAAACGGCCATTGTGACCTCGGAGTCATGCAGACACTTCATCAATCCAAACAACTTGATTCCATTGAGAAGGCCAGTGGCAATGCTTATCGCCCGCTTTAGCTTCTAACTCATGTGGTTGGTGGTCAGTTCGATTCCTAACGGTCTCTTACGGCTTGTGAAGTGCTCATTCTTCGCTGTTATGGCAGAAACCGTCGGCTTCTCATGTGAACTCCTCAACTGGCCGAAGACAAAGCGGGATCGTTTCTTACCAAGCGAATAGCCATCCGAGCTGTCTGAAAGTTTGTCTTTCCTTCCCGATCGGATCCAACTTTTCCAGGGAGAGAGAAAAAATTAGTTTCCCAGTTTTCCACATTTGGATGGTGGTCTTTGGGACAACGATGCACTTTTCGGCAAACCAGCCGTTCGGACTGTCCTTCAGACAAAAGAGACCTTCAAAAACACTTTCGCAAACTTCGACTCAGTCATCATGACATAAGATGAATTCAAAGCCGAATAGAAATTTTGTTTACAGCTTAACTGGGTCAACCAACACTTCTTTATCTATGGTCTAGACACCATAGATATTGAAAGCGTGAAATTACCTCGTTAGCGCCAAAGATGTAAACAACTTTTCAAGATTATACAGAAAAAGCAAATTATGCAATGAATTTGAGACATAATAACTTCTCTAAAAGTAAACTAAACCAATTTCGACGAACAATACATCAAAAGAATGCTCAGAGAAAGCCCTTTCACCTCGTGTTTGATTCATTGTCATGCTCACATGTTTTTACATTGAAAATTTGAAATTTCTAAAAGTGGTGATTTTACAATGACGAATACAGATGAATAGTGGCTCACTGAAAAGCTGAGAACATAAGCTCTCGAATGGTGTGTGTGGCTTGTCAATGTAAAAGGAAATTGAAAGACAGGAGAATCGATTGAAGTTTGGCATATTTTAGGTGGTCCGTTTTTTTATGATCAATGCTGATTTATAGCTAGCTTTTGAGGTTTATACGTATTAGATAGAGTACTTATTTCGAATACTTTAATAAGATAAAGCACGAAGACCGAAGGTCTGAGTGCTTTATTTTCTTTAAGTATGAGAATAAAGTACTCTATCTGATTTAAAGCATGTTTGCCATTTGAAAGCAGTGCTATATTTTCCCATGGAAAATAAAGCATCGGTGAGGAAAATATAGCTCAGTTATCCTAGATATAGCTGTTACTTATCGGAAATGGACATAAATATCCATGCCAATCTAATAAATTGCACAGAGCGCGAATGGATGAACGATCCAAATCTGTGTATCTGCGATTCAAATTTCATGGTCGTAGATCCAAGCATTTCATCACTTCAAATTCGGACACTTACTTCTACTTACCAGCAACAAGCGATTTAGTAATCATGGAAGAGGCCCCTGCTTTTCTTGGCAATTTAACTTGCTTTCCAAATGGTATATATGGAAGCACATCACAAATTGATGCATATGCCCAGGAATCAATGATGGGCTTTCTTAACAATGACGATGTGGATCTTGATGACTTTCTCGATATTGAACAAACATCTTCAAACGCTAATTATTCGTCTACAGGGAGTAGCCGTCAAACCATGCCTGATCCTTCAATTACTCCAACTTCCTCCCGAAGATTTGTCGCCCCTATATCTGATGCAACTATTCAAGAGCTAAATCATTCTGTTGTTCCCAAAAACACAATATCGAGGGATACTTGGGGCTTGGGCCCATAATGCCTTGAAAGAATGGCAAGCTCATCGAACCGTACAACCGGGTGAGCCCTTGAGGAGGCCCTTGACAAGGAGTTGATTTTGTGGACAGATAGTGAGTTGAACTATTGGATACCCAAATTCATTTATGAAATTCGCAAGAAAAATGGTTTGCGTTCTCTAGCGAATTCTCTGGTGTCGATCGTGTCTGGGCTTCAGCATATGATCAATCAAATGGATTCAAAAAGGTCGATCAATTTTTTTCGCAAAGTATGCTTCAAAAACGTAATGGAAGCTCTAGATGCCAATATGAAGATTTCTTCTCAGGGTGGAATTGGCATTCACACAAAAAGCGCCGAAGCTTTAAGCCGTGATGAAGAAGAGTTGCTTTGGAATTCCTCCCAACTGGGCTCTGAAAATCCAACACAATTACTGAACACTCTGTTTTTTTTAAACGGGTTGCATTTTGCGATTCGTGGCGGGGATAAACACCGGGCACTTCAAATCACGCAATTCGAATTCATTAGTAAACCTGGTGAACTCCGAAAGTTGTTTATAAGGAAGGCACTACCAAAACCTACTCAGGTGGCCTTTTACACCGAACATTCAAACCAAAGATAATAGAGCATCATGAGAATATTGAGAAACCAGAGCGATGTCACGTGAGATTGCTTGAGAAGTACCTGAGAATGAGGCCACCAAACGCAGTTCCAGACTTCTATTTGAAGGCGTTGACGAAGGTATCCAACAATGGACCATGGTATTCTGCAACGGCAGTCATCGGTGCCAACAAACTAAAATTGATCATGAAATCTATTTGTTCAAGTGCAGGTATTGCAGGAAGAAAGACAAACCACTCCCTGAAGATCACCTGCGCAACTCGACTATTTCAGGCAGGTATTGATGAACAGGTAATAATGGAAAAAACTGGGCATCGTTCAGTTAAAGGTGTTTGCGCCTATAAGCGGCTTAATGAAGCTCACATTTTCTCTGCGAATGTGGCTATCGATGGGCAATCGATACACAAAGTATTGAAAGCCCATAATAGTGACATGAGGGGAATGTATTTCCATATTTCGGCCAACCATGTTTCGATATACAATGGCAATCAACAACAAAGTAGCCAAGAAACAAATGGCTTGTAGTGAGTGGCCTGTGTATTGCTGATTTTTAATGTTATTGACATTTGACTCCTTTTATAGAGGTTCCTCTGCTATACGAGATCAATCTCTATGGTGATAACTTCCTATGATTTCTATGTTCATTAAAAATAATTTTTGCCAAATATAAAGTTTTACTTCGGAAAATAAAGTACCATATTGGGGATAAAACATGCTTCAATGCTTTTTTATTGACTATCTATGGCGTGGTTTATATCTACCATGGCCAGTCAATAATAGTTATTTACGCAACGAGTGAAAAATATCCATCTTTATTGCTTTCTTCGAGGTCAACATCCCGCGAGAAAATAAGTCCGCGGACCCTCGAGGGCCGGACCACAGCTAAAAGACGAGGGCGAGTCCCTCGAAAAGTCGTCAAAAAAGCCGAGGGCCAGCCCTTGACTTTCCAAAAAAAAATGCCACCCCCTTGCGTTGTACTACTAAAAAGTACAACGCAAGAAGGGTGGCAAGTGGCATAAATCTGAAAACTACTGAACCTACCTTAGATTTTTATCCACGCAGGTCGATAGTGTCACTCCACTAAGTGTTCCATGTACTAATAGAAAAATAGTAACACTCTATTAGAACCGAAACATTCGGAGGCAGTGACGAGTTCCGCGAAGACTGAAGACCATAACGTCTAAAATATGAAAGAAGGTTCTCAAGATTATGCAATATCATTGTTAGAAATAGCCTATACATCAATACAATTTTAGAAATTGTTTCCTTAGCTCATGCTTCATAATTTTAGGTTAATGTTTATAAGAAAATGATAATATCACTCACACGGCATAATTGGATGATCATATAACCCTGCAATTATAAAAAGGAAATATTTGTCTGCAGAGAGGCGATCAGGAGTGTTATTGGCCAGCATACTATCCCAAGCATATGAAACGGATTTCATTAAAAATGTTGTTGGGTTGGCAATAAAATCTCACGAAAAGACTGAAAAATTGATCGATCGAGCAATATCAAATATTATACAATTATACATAGGAGGATATTATTACGTTCGAGTTTAAAGCTGATTACGGACACGTTCGTTTGTAATGTAATCTACTCTGTATTATAGAGATAGGCTTAATCATTAACCGAAGATTTGAGAATTCAGCGCTTTCGTTTCATTTGTTAGATACAGAATATCTACTGAGAACACGGTAGGATGTCTGATGATAATTTGAGAAGCTCTTCGAAATCCTGTTGTATGTAAAGCAAGGGATTATATCAAGACGATGTAGTCCGTATCGTCAGGGCAGACTGTACATTGCTATGTTCCGAAAATTCAATGCATATCAATATGGCTGTCAACGCAGTTGAGATAAAGCGGTAGATGAAACAGGACAGTAATAGTAGAATATCTGCATGAATCAGTATAAAAATGAATTTGTACATACAGTCAAAGCTCGATTCAATTCTGGCGACGTGACATTAGACGGGCAAAATCAATCAATACGGCATGTGAAAAACCAATGAAACAGATTAAGTTAACAAAGGACTTTAATTGAATATCTTTAATAAGAGTACAACGGTGTTTCCTACTTAATAAAGATATTCAATTAAAGTCCTTTGTTAACTTAATCTGTTTCATTGGTTTTTCACATGCCGTATTGATTGATTTTGCCCGTCTAATGTCACGTAGCCAGAATTGACTTTATCTCATTGCAGCGAACCATCAGTTAGCTCCAATTCGCTGTGCAAAGTATCTTGCAGTCAAAGCTCGATAATTAAGAGCATAAATACCAGGTTTTCTATCTCTTAATTATTGAAAGTCTGAATTCAAAAGCAACTTATATAAGCCGCCAAATATACAAAAAATGCCACGGCCGTATGATCTTAATTGACCGAAGTCTTAATTATCCGTGTCCGAATTAACGAGCTTCGACTGGATTTACCGTATTCATACGAAGCGATTCGTTTACGATGTCAGCCTGTCCGCACGATTCGATCTGAATGGTCGTGAAATATTGGCTTGCTTTACCTATAGTCAAACATTTATAACCAGAGGAACATTTTTTTACATCACATCTAATTCAAAAATTATCTGTTGAAATATTTCAGTTAATTCTGTGTTTGGTATAATGTGTAGTGCGCAGGTTAACCGCTATTATTTACTAAATCTATCTATCATCACTTCATTCGACTTACCTGATACGAATTTCGTTTGACAAATAATCCATTCCATCAATATTTTCGGCTCAGGATATTCCTCGCATTTTCTATATTGTAATTTGATTTATAATCCATTAATAAGATCAATCAATTTACACAGCGATGTCCACAGGTGTCAGTCAGACAGCTTCAAAAGTTCGAGACACAAATGAAACGTCTAGATTATTCTGCGCTATTTCTCTTTGTGAAATGAAGCGATGACCTCTATTTCAACCCTCGGGTTGAAATATGATCTTCTAATTGCGCTGCGCTATCGAAGGCGCACGAGAAAGTTATCTGCTATCGGGCTGGACTGGACAAAGCGCGCTTCTATTAATAGAATTCTCTCTCTCCCTCACTGTATCACAGGCTTGAAGCGACCGAGATATTATGCAACACTCATTGAGGATTCTTCCATTCATTCACAATTTCATGAATGAACAATAATACAACTTGCAACCTTGATTGACGAAAAAAATTGACAAGCATTGAAATTCAGGCATAGTCAGAATCATGGTCAGAATGATATAAAGAATGATATGAAGTTCAGGGTTAAGTCAAGAATTTTGAGTAGGCTAATTATCTGCATTGTCATCGATGCGTCATGCAAATGTATAAAGTATCGCAACCAAAAATGTTTATCGCAACATTTCACGATTGAATGCATCATCATCATGTAGCGAAAATCACTGAGAGAAATGAGAGCTGAGGTTATTTATTCCAAGGAAAAACTTGCCTAGATATGCCAGACAGCCGATCGATGACAGTTTTGGGCCAGTCCACTAACATCAGAGATACGTTTTTCTTAGAAATCACAACAAATTCGCTGATCAAGGTGTGTGACAACTCTGGGTCGTTCTTATTCAAAATTAGAGCTCGTGTGAACTTAAGGGCCGACCCACGACCACCGTCAAAAAGATAACCGTGAAAATTGGGGGGCCAACCCTCGACTTTAATTAAGAGATCACATTTCACGTCATTTTTTGAAGAGAATGGTCGTAAATTGACATGATCATGCATTTTTACTTCCAAATAAGCCACTTTCGAAAAATTTGTTGGCCCCCATATTTTCACGTGGCCCACGACTTTTTGACGAGGGGCCCACGACTCATTTTCTCGCGGGATATCTATGCACGAGCTCGAAGGGCGAGGGCATAGAATGTTGATCGAGGAGAAAGCAAAAGATGGATATCTTTGCACGAGTTGTGTAGGTAATTTTATTTTTCACCGATATCATGACCATTATGACTAATCTAATTCTATGGTGAAATAATAAGCGGGTTTTATATAATTCAATCGCATATATCTATATAGAAATCTATAATTCAACCAGTGCAATAATGAAAATATTACTACACGCCCGTGCAGTAATCTGCTTTACAGGTAAAATAAAGTGACAGGATATCTACATTATACGCACGGTCAAAAATAAAGGCAGTATATACCTAAAAAGCTAGCTATAACGATATTATCAACCGACACTAGACAAAAAAGTATCTAGTATTGCATAATTTGATGTCACCGTCTGGAACAGTTGATATCAAGCAACATCAACCGTTTGAGTTAAGGTCCATTCACACCGGACGCGGTGCGTCGCGTCCAACCAAAATACCTGTTCTCACCGAGCCACGTGGCGAGGGGCGGGAGAGGGGAATGGATGGGGGGGGGCAACTACAAATACCAAATCATTATGGACACTTCCTATTGCTAAATAATCAACATAGTCACATTCCTTGTGTTGCATGCAGTCGAATGAGCCCAAACAAGACACCATAATATGACATTTCCCGAGATAATTAAATGATGCACTCAGTTTTCAAAATTTACATGAAATCAGATGCAACATTTCAGGCATAATGACTTGAAAATGATGTCTAAACGCACATTCTCGAGGAAATGCAAAGACATTTTGCATTAGATTTACGAACGTGAACAAAGTGTGATGCAATCAGGTTCTTAGATTCTAGTTTCATCAAACGAGACCAGTTCGTTATGAATTGAAGTGTTGCTAGGGACAGCCTATTTTACAGCAATATCCGAGTAATTCTGTGATGACTTTTGGTCGACCAACAGTCTAGAAAATAGTCTCAATCTGAGAAGAGCGCTGAATTCAGTATGGTATGGCGACAAAACGGCATTCCGTCCTGTTAATTTTCGTTAAGTAAATCCGAATCTGCAGAAATTATTCTCTTGAGTATCAAAATCGATAAGTTGTGGTTGTCGTATGATTTGAGGGAATAATGGAATATCAGATCAGATATTTCACTGCCAATGCTATTCATAAAAACCAAGTGAAATCGATTCTTTTGTCAAACTGTTAACACAATGGACTGTTGTCACGCGCTGCGATGAGCATGAGCGATAGAAGTGAGCATTTTCAAGGAGAAAAATGCTGCTGTTTGCAAAATAGATGCCTCCATCATCTTCTTCGTGAAATTTCCTTTTAAATGAAGTGTGTTTCAAGTAAATTGGTTAAGCATTCTGCGACCTGCGTCAAATAAACGATATGAAGCGCTTTGATGACTTCATCGTAATGCTTGAAGGAGTGGCGAGCAATCAAAGACAGATGAAAGTGACCGAAACTGCTATAGTTATTTTTTCCAATCGCAAGTGAAGTACGGCTTACTTTTGAGTGATTGACATTTCAAATTAATCGTTAGGATATGGGGATCGCTATAAACTAAATAATTTTGCGAAATCTAATCACTTGATATTTCACATTTGTAAAGTACAGGGTTTTAAGGACACACATATCATTTACACATTTCATCCATCGGGTGACAACAAGGCACAGGTGACAGATCATGAAATAGAATTGACGCTCGGATTGACTTTGATCACAATGCGACCTTTATTAACTTATATTGTCTATAATATAATAACCGGGAGTATCTCTCTATCGAAGATAATCAGATAGATAAAACGTCAGAATACAATTCATCAGTACACAAGCACCATCGCAGTAAGCTTCATGACTGGAAACAAAATAAAATACACAAAGTTCTGCCATACTATTAAGTAAATAAAAGTAATATATAATAATTGAAACTTCTGTACAAGGAATTAAAGCTGTACGTGTACATGGAATCATAGAATGAAAGAGCACAAGTTGAAAAGTCGAAAGGAAGTTGAAGTAAGCACAGTTTCAACCAAAGATATTTAATTGTTTAAAAGGGCTAGATGAGAAATAGATGCCTAAATGTGAACCCATTTTAGTACGGTCCTTATCGTGGCAAAAAAAGCATTACGGCAATGGGACGAAATTGCTTTTTTGTCGGTTGTACCGTGTGCAATGCGACAAAAAGCCTTGGAAATGGCACATGATGTAAAGCATAATTCATTGATATTATGTGATAAATTTCAAGAATATTCATTCAGTAGTTTCCCTGAAAAAAATTGTTAAAGATGAGAACGGTAATACAGCAATTTAATGCAGTACTATCAATTTGGAGGGAAAAATATTCATGTGAAGACTGATGGGGTGTTGATGACCACTCAACTCCCTCTGTAGAATTCATGACTATTAACATATTCAGTGAGAATACGAATATTACACTGAGGAATTGGCTATTAATAAGGCTCTGTCATGTCAACAGCGCTCTTCGAGCTATTCACCAGGCTGAAAATACAAAATGGATCTATGTATTACAAATAATTAGCAGAGGGTACTTTAGGTCCAAGTGAAATCGATCATCGCATGTCCGTCAATGTCAAAGATGTTGTCAATGTACATTGCATAACACACGTATATGTTGTCAGTTGTTATTTGCTTAAGCCAATTTTAAATCAAATTTTCTGATAGCTCATATTTATTTTGTTGTATCATGTACAATTTCTTACTGCATTAATTACATAAACACGTTAGATTATTGCCAAGCTTGGCAATTGCGTCTGGCGTGGCCGGGGAACGGTGAGCACAGCAACGATGTTCAACCACAGCCAGACCAAGTACTTGGTACAAAGAAACTGTCTGACTGCATGATCAAAAGTAAATACGCGGTTCATTTTTCTGTTCAGAAAAGTCATTTAGTCATGTATTTGGTGAGAGAATCGAAAATTTCTTCGGGTACTCATAATGAGATGTAATTTTTTCCAGAATTTTCGCCTTCCGGCTTTGTCAATGGAACATGTAGAAATGCAAGCAATGCAAATCTGGCCACTACCAGTGCAACGTGAGCAACATTCAAAAAGTAATTTACAGCAGAAGTCAAAAATGAGTAAATACTACTAAATACAAATAAAAGTAAGATGAAGGAAAAGACTTATTTACAAAAGAAAGAAAAGGATGAAGTTCATGAATGACAAGCGAGGTTAAGTCCATAACATCCATTCATCAGATTTTGCTTCGGAAATTTGTTGATGTATAGCGACTCTAATGTTCTCCTTTTAGTAGTATATGAGACGCCTGTGTGCAGTAATGTCACGAAAATTCTGGAAAAATTTACATCTCATTATGAGTACCCGAAGAAATTTTCGATTCTCTCAACGGTCTGTCCGGGTACGTGGAGAACCACATCATATATTCGTATGTATTTGGTGAACTGTAGGTGAACTTCACTCTGCGTTCATCTAAAAATGAAACAAATGGATTTCATTTGTGTTATTCCTATTTAACATGAGTTCTTCAGATTTAATAATCAGCTGACATAAAATCAAAGACAATGAACAAATACATTATCTCTGCATAAAATAGTGCAATAGTCTAATTGAAGGAGTTGTATCAACAGGGTACTCTTATTTACAGCTGCGTTTTGCAGAACATCTCAAAAGGTAGAATTGATTTCTATGGGTAGAATGTTGGACTATAATTTATTGTTGCAATTTGGACGTTGTTTTCAGAATTATATAAAATTTCTTGATTCATTTTTGAAATGCGATTTAGTTCTGAAATTACAAAAAAGGCAATGAAAAGGAATCTTTGTTGCTCGTTTACAAATATTTTCAAATTCATGCAATATCAGCTGACTTTCTCTGGTTTCGTTGCACACAAGGTAAAAATACGTCTATTTCCTATCTAACCCTTCATAATATTTAATATCTTTGGTTCAACAAAACAATCCATCCTTCTAATTTGTAGCAATATTAACTGAACTTTTAAAGAAAGATTTAGATAACATTTTGATAAAAGGAAATGAAACTAATTTATCTTTCGACGCACAGACAATTTGTTTTTATTTCGTATTATATATTTCAGCGAACCGCCCTTCATAATCAGATATTTAATTAACAGTGATCTTATCTAACAAGGACTATGATTTCTAAATAAAATCTGGAAATATCTATAAAAATATCATGGGTGAATGGGGGAAGATAGAGAAGTCAAAGATAATAAAGTCAACATAGCACATTACTGTGCAAACCATCCATAATATAGGAGTATCGCCCTTTTCAAAGCAGACAGTAATGGCATAGCTGAAACCCGTTAGGGCTGAAGCTATGCCATTAGCTGTCTGTTTTGAAAAGGATGATATTTCTATTATTTTCGGAATCCAAGTAATATTCTACATTTACAGCAACCTACTGTCTACGAGGAGTTACACGGTGAGAATCTCCGAGCCGAAAGCGAGGAGATTTCTGTTTGACTCCGAGTAAACAGCTAGGTTACTGATATGTAACCCACGAGAAGATATGAAATCTCAGATCCAATTCCATAATTCTAGATCTATGTCGCTCTCTATAGATCCATTTTTATGAAAAACTTAGATATTTCAATGAAACACAAACTCAATAAAATCGTAAATATCTCACTGATATCGGCGGAGAAATACTTGAATTTGAATTCAGCGGAGAAATACAATAGTAATACATCATCATGGAAATCTAAGAATTCCACAAGATAGGTCAAATAAAGTCTATTCTTTTATGAAATAGGAGAGGAAGAGCATGGTCATCAACTATGCAGGTGTGGACTTTGGTGATGAGCTGTTTAACTTTGCACTGAGGAAAAGCAGTAGAAAAGGATCAAATAAGAAAGGAATTGAAAGAAGTTCAAACTCAACACTAAGACGACAGAGAAGTCATGCTTTAATTCAACTGATTCAAGCGAAGGCATGAATAATGGAAAGTGGCTCGTGACTACCAGAGTAAAGTATCAAGAGCAATGAATGAGGATTACCTATCAAATGATGGAGATGAACTACCTGTTGAACTCACAGAATTAAATATTTTGTTTATCTGCTTCGGTTTGCTAGAAGTGTGATTAATACGAAAGGGACGGCACATTGAGGAACCTATTAGGTGGGCAAAAAGGAATTCCTAATGCCTTACAGAGATAGGAAAAAAAGTCGTGCGTCGCTTGCGGATTAATGTGAGTTCCAGCAAAGTGCTTCGATTGCCAAAATTCCTTCAGATTCGAAGAATTCAGATCATTGCCCACAAGTTTTCTCCATAATGTTGGCTCTTCTGATCATTATCAAAGAAAGTAGCAGGCGCATGAAAATTAGTTCACTTGATGATCCTCTCCTCGGCATTGCTCACTGTATAGTGCATACATTGAATCGAAGCCACGCATCGATGTGTGTTTTGGTGTGTGCGACGTGATATCACAGCACGCACTCATCTCTCACTGGCTCTACTGTCCTCTGCTGACAGCTTATTGTTTGCCATTTCCAATAGCAAGCGATACACGAATTATCCATTCGAGAAGGAGCAAGTTTTCTAATTCGGTGATGTGCCATTTCAATATTAAGGTTACATACAATTCTTCCTTTCTGCGCATGCACATTTTGTATATGCTGCCCATACAGAGAAATTTGCC
The DNA here is from genome assembly GCA_907163375.1 of Prostheceraeus crozeri. Taxonomy (NCBI): domain Eukaryota; kingdom Metazoa; phylum Platyhelminthes; order Polycladida; family Euryleptidae; genus Prostheceraeus; species Prostheceraeus crozeri. The sequence continues at coordinate 14,817 of CAJQUW010002322.1, read as the reverse complement.
TCTTTGTATTTATATGTTTCTATAATAGTCCATAAGTATTTTTGATTCAACTCCAAAAGCTTGAGCTATTAAGTATATGGTGCAAATCATTTAAATAATATAAACTGGTAACGGAACGTATTCCATCTTTTATTTATTTGATCATAACAATTAATAGCTGCGTACATCATATCATGCTTATTACTTCATTCCAAAATACAAATTTTAGGACATTTAATTGCGGCAGGTTATGATAGCAATAATAATAGTAGATTTGACTTTACTTCATTGACTACAAAAAAACACAAATTCTCAATAATTCTGTTTTGATTTCAGTTCCCCTTCTAATGATGGATCAATTGTGGTTGCACCACACAGCTGCTATCAAATGCAAAATTTCAATGCTGCGGACACACGACAACAAGCAACTATTTTTCTAAGCGATAAGATCCAAGAGGCGTGATGCAGATGACATAGTACTATGCCTTCTTTCCAATGTTACAAAACATTACTACTTTGACATTTGCAGCATGCTATGTCTATCTACCCCATGTATTATTGCCGTGCAGTAAAACTAATTGATGTATTCCAATTTCTATCGAATTATGCATAGAATCAAATTGATTGCACTAGTGCAATCAATTTATATAACAACTATCAACAACAAAAGTACATATCAAGATTATACACTGCAGATAAAGTCAAACAAAGATAGAAACCGTTGCTCCGTTCTCTTGAATGATGCAAGTTGGTTTTTCACCAATGGCTGTCGCTGATTGAGTGCTGTTTGCTAATTTCACAGTAGCATCAACTCCTTCATTTGTCACACAGATCTTCTGAGAGGTGGAAGAAGCTGAACTCAATTGGCAGAAGTTTATCGCATCGCTCATTTTTTGCTGCTTTTTGGCATTTAAGTCCAAATAGTCAAGCTCGCTTTTTGATAAATGTCCTGTCTTCTTAGTCACTACATCTTGCCCAAATCCTTCGTCGCACAAAACTGTTCGCGTTGTTCGTTTTAAACTATGGTTAGGGAAAAAACCTTCAATTCCCGCTCTATCAAAGAGATTTTTGACCACCTTTGACAAACTGTTCACACCCATTGGAGATCGTTTGTACCATATCTTTGTTTTGGGTTCTTGAATCGGTGTCAAGTAAAATGCATCAACATTTTCTGGGCGATGACTCATGTATTTGTCGTATAACGCAACAATACAGCGTTCTCTGTTGATCATATTGTCATACGCTCTTGATTCCCTTGGTTCAGCGCGACGATCATGCAAACCACCTTCGCTTGTTTTGGAAATGTCTTCGCAGTACTCAAGATAGTAACGTTGCCCTTCTCGATCAAAATGCTTTTCGATGCTGCTTATCGTCATTCTTCTATGCTCATCTCTACTACGCAAGGCAAAGTTCTTGCCATTTAAAAATAACAATGTTTCAACCAGTTTTGTAGGAGAATCATCGCCTAATAGATTTTGTTTCCAAAGTTCGTCCTCCATCTCCTCACTTATAGATGCTGCTCTACGTGTCTTGCGATCGATGCCTTCAGCGCGACTAACTTTCATAACCAGATCCAAATTGTTGCGCGTCTTTTGAAATTCCGAGTCTTTGTATATGGACCATCCTTTAGCATGCACTCTGTTATAATAATACTGAATCATTGAAATGAGCAGCTTCAATGTTCCGCTTTTGTATTTGCCTCCATTTACCGTTCTAACTTCAAGAATGAAGTAACTCAACATCAAATTCAATTCATCCTTTGTCATTTCTTCTGGTGTTTTAAATGCATGCAAACCTTTAACAATTCCTTGACTGTTCCTATGCTTTAACCAAGATCTCAACAGGTTCATTGCCCAGGCTTCTTTCTCCATTGTTGACTTTGGTATATTTAATGTTTTTAGCTCTTCGATCTCCTCCTCGGTGAAAATGGTTAAAGAACGACTTGCAGTGCTAGTTTGAGGACACAAATCTTCTACTGACATGCTAACTCAGGGATGCTCAATAATGGAATGAATATTTCAGTAGCAACAACATAAAGGCAATTCGAATTTTAAAAATAATCAAACCGTGAATTATATCATGGATAAATGTTATGTTATCTACGTTTTACCATTACTGTTAAAATTCAAGTAGCTATCTATCAACTGATACTTTTTGGCGTATACATGGATTTTTTAATTGTAGATTTCTACTATCAAGATAGCCATGGACGTCCATGAGATAGCCATGACATAGCCTGCTGCAAATAATATTACTACATGAGTTGCCTTGCTTATACATAATTTTTGAACTCATGGATATCTTAAAGCACTCGACGCTTCGCCTCTCGTGCATTCAAAGACATCCATTCGTTCAAAAATAGTATAAGCACGGCAACCCATGTAGTAATGTATACATACGGTATATTGTCTTTTGGCCGGAGAAATATATAGTGAGCATTTTAAGCAGATATCAGGGTAAGTCATCGTCAGAGTGGGTTACATGCATTACTACAGATATTGTAGATACATGCATTACTGTAGATAACTATGTTATCCATGGTTACGTAGAATAGATGTCCATGGCGTCAATGATATACTCACAGACTTCTAAATGTAAAAATAGGAAAGCTATATGTAGGTTATTCATTCATTCATAGGCATCTAAATAAATGCTATCATTGTACTATAGTATTGAAGACTAAATAAGAGATCATGAACATTGACTTGCATCTCGGCAAATTGATTGGCTTGCCTGGGTAATTATCGACGTTTCTATTGGCTGCTGAAATGAAAGTCGCTGTCATTGAATAAGCTCTAAGTGACAATGAACAATGTAAGACAATCCGATCAGATGTCGAATAGTGATGATGCGATGGCGCAGAATGGTAGCGATTGCGCTTTGAATCACCTCTGAATAAGCAGATAAATGAAATGAATGATTCACTGATAAGTGAGAATTGATAGTGAGATGCCGCGCGCGAAGATAAGTGTTCAGGACAAGATCAGACTTGTTAGATGCCATCTTAATTTAGAAGATTACCTTCTTCTCGGCGACCAATTGAATATAAATAGAAAAACGGCTCGGAGTATTGTGGCAAGGGCAATGCCTCAGGAAGATCCGGAGAACATAGTTGAAGGGCGAGCTGGTGGAGCAACTTCAAGAAAGGTGGACGAAGAAATGAAGGAAGCGGCTCGAGATATTCTATCAGGGAACCCGGCAATTTCGATCCGCAATTTGAATTTGCAATTGCGCATTCGCCTTCCTTTGAAGCCATCGATTTCCGATCAACATCTCGGAAGAGTGTGTAAAGACATGTTTTTTACTCTGAAAAAACTTGAAGTTTGTCCTGCTGACAGAAACAGGGAAAATGTGAAGAACCAAAGACTCAGTTACGCTACATGGTTTATGGAAACAGCACTAAACTACGGTCGACGCATCTACATCAACGAGACCGGGTACAATGTTCACACTCAACGAACCCGAGGGCGTGCACTGATAGGGCATCGAGCAGTTCGTGTAGTCAACGGTCAACGAGGGCAAAATGTTACTTTGCTCATGGCGGTTTCGCCACAGAATGGTGTTGAACATTATCAATTTCATAATGGAGGCACGTCAAAATCTGTTTTTACGTCTTTCTTCAACGAGTTGTTTTTCTCGAGAGTAGTAATAAAACGGCGAACACCCGACCGGCGCCCCCCCCCCTCGAAAACGACAGAGTGTGAGACTCGGGTGAGTTGGTCCGACCGCCTGGTTGACGTGGGCGACCGTCTAGGTTGTCGTGGATGGTGAAATGGCTGCCAGACTCGGATTCAGCGTGAAATTCTGCATCGGTATGGTGAATTTGAAAGCAATCGGAGAGAAAAAATTTTTCGCTGACGTCCCCCCCCCTCGGGAGAGCTAGCTTCGATCTTGGCTTCCAGTGGACGGATTTTGTCGAGTGAGGTGTCATTTGAAAGCGAAGAGTGAGACAAATTCAGTGAAACAAACGGCTTGTTCATATCTGTCTTCGTTTAGATGTGAGACGCCATTTAAGATTTTGGGAGATTGGTGAAAAACGACAGAGTTAGAATTTGGGACGTTTTGGGCTGTAGCCTCAAAACGAAGCATCGGATTGGAAAAAGGATTTCAGATTTGGAATCAGCGTGAAATTCTCTATCTGTATGGTGAGTTTCAAGTCAATCGGAGAGAAAAAATTTTCAACATTTTTCGAAAAAACGACAGTTAGAATTTGGGACGTTTTGGTGTGTAGCGTCAAAACGAAGCCTCGGATGGGAAAACGGAGGCCAGATTCGGATTCAGCGTGAAATTCTGCATCTGTATGGTGAATTTGAAAGCAATCGGAGAGAAAAAAATTTTCGCTGACGTCCCCCCCCCCCTCTTATCGATTGCATATTCACAGGGTATATAAGAACGGGATCGGGAGAGGAATTTCACTAAGTTGAGAAACTGACTACAGGTAAGTCGTTTCTCTTGAGTTCCGATATCGGACTTCTAACTTTCCATTGCTGATATCAGCTAAGGTGTCAGACTTATAGGTTAGTCAGTATAGCATGACTGACCATTTGATGATAGTAGGCCGAAATCTTCAGACGGCTATAACTTTGCTTCTACAAGTCCTTTAGACTTGATTCAAAAAACATTCGACAGCGTTTGCTATGCTGTAGGTGACAGACTACTTATAAACGTTTTATGAGTAGTACTAAAATACTGAAAAATTTAAATTCATATTTAATGATAATAATTAAAGTTTTTGAATAAAAAGCAGTCGTTTATGAGTCTCTGTGACTTGTGTCGTTTCCTCTTGTAAATAACTCCACCGGTTTTCATGTCAAAACTGGGGCCAGGATACCAACACAGTGATATGACGCACGCTCTGTCCGATCGAGGTTGGATTTGTGGGTCGAGGCCTTGGAGCTGGGATAAGATCCCCTCTGAGTAATGCCTGTAACGGATTCAAGAGCTTAACACCCAAACGGTTGCTGGCTTGCTATCAAATGTTTGGTGACTTAGTCTTTCAATGCATATCAGCTAGTAGTATCCTATAAACACTTGCTATCAAATTTTACTCTATCTTTACAGAATTATCATGACAAAACCGAGTAACGCTAAGATGTTGGTTGGCAAGTGCAGTTGTGGCAAGATTGCCAGAGGTAGTGAGCTGAAGAAGCATTTAAAAGAAAAAGAGGGGACGATGGGCCATGAGAGGAGTGGTGTTGAGGTTGTGTGTGTCTTGTCAGAAATGTGTGATGGGGGATGAGAAGGAATTTATCAAGGCGCATTTACAGTGTGAGAGTGGGAACATCGGAGAGAAGGGGTTCAAGATGTGGTTTGAGGGAGAGTTGTTGGAAAGGGAAGAGGTGAGGAAGGCGGTGGCAACGATTCAGGACGTGGTTGAGGAGAAAGTGGTGAGGAATGCGAGTGATGGGAGTTCGAGTGATGAAGTTGAGTTGAGAGTGAAAATGAAGAAGAAGGATGATGTTGATTTGGATGCGGTGATGGAAGATTTGTTTGGGGATATTGCGGATATGAAGGAAGAGTGGGAGGGGAAGGAAGTGGCTAAGCCGATGGCAGCGTCATCGCCACGGAAGGAAGAGGCGTATGATACGGAGGTATTTGTGAGGATGAAGGATCGTGTGATGGCTTTGGAAAGTAATAATAGAAAAGTTTTGAAGGAGAATGAGGAGCTGATGGTGAAGGTTGAGGGGTATAGGGCAACGAGGGAAGAGTTGGAGAGCTTGAGAAAGAAGGAGAATGAATGGATGGCGGAAAGGAGCGAGTTGATGAGGAAGGCAGGTTTGGTGGAGAGTTTGCAGGCGAGTGTGTCGAGGAAGGATGAAGAGATAGAGCGGATGCGAAGCGTGGTGAAGGAGACGGAGGAGGTGAAGGCTATTAATAAGAGGTTGTCGGGTGAAGTGGAGCGACTGCATGAGCGTTTGAAGTGTCGAAAAAGGAGAGTATATGAGGCTCATCTTCCCCTCTTTGAGAATAACGTATGCTATGTCCCCACAATCTCCAGCGATTTGACCGAAACGCAGTTGTGTTACGAGGGGGATGGAGTTCACTGCCTCCACATGACGATGAATATCAACGGAGAGCTTGATGACTTCGTCGTCAGAAAAGTTAGAAAGAAGGTTCCCAGTAAGTCTATTCAACATAATCATTTTTGTAGCTCATCTAATCTCCTATTATTTTCCTTTCAGAGTGTTTGCAGTAGTAGTGTCGGTGGATTCCCATAATTCCCATAATTCCCATAATTCCCATAATTGGTGGAGGAATTTGGTGCTGGTGATCTCCATCACATCATCAGTATCGTACTGTAGATACTTCCACCTCACGCCTGTTAAGTCGGGACACTCCTTCTCACATACACTCTCCTCTTCGTCGTCCGCTGGTAATGACAACTTTCTGATATTGTCGAGTCGGTATATTTTCTCCACCTTCCCCTTCGTTGGAGCGTTTGGTGCAACGAGCGCCTTTGGTGTTGAGCATGGAGAAGAGAATTTTGTGTTCGGTGTTGTCGGAGGGCTTGTCATGTTGACTGTGAATAATAACTTTGAAATGTTTCCTAATGCTTAAGTATAAACAAGCAACCAATCAGAATGAACAGCCAATGAATGATGAATATGAAAGTATATATGTAAAGTGACATCCGTGTCATTTCACTCTGTCTTTGAGACATATACGTGAAGTGTTCTCTAGCGAATTCTGTTATTATTTGAGGTGTACAAGTGAACTGCTCTCTCGTGAATTCCAAATTTGAGACGTATTATTTGAGTGAAGTCTCTATCTTGTTGAAGTATCAGCCTTAAACTTGACTTCGTTGAAATGGTAAGTTGAAAATTTCTTCACTCATCTCCCTCAAACGTGTGGCTAATAGCATCTTCCTCAATTTCAGGCATCAACTTCATCACCAATGCCCTCCCTTCTCGAGGAAAGTTTAGATTTGTTGAGTCAAGGTAGGTTGTAACAATACACTGAGACTTTAACAGAGATGATAGAATGATTTCTCTTTCAGGTGATACCAGTCCCATCTCGAGCGAGTCGGATAACAACAGCGACTCCATGTGAACATTGTCGCGGGAATGCAACGATCGGGAATGTGCTGACTGTGGACACATCTTCACGAGGAAGCGTGATCTCGCCCGACACATCAAGCGAGGTGTTTGTAGACCTAAGTCAGCATCAATCTCCGAAGGTGGGGATGATTCTGTTAACGATGTCTCCTTTTCTTGCGATTTATGCATTCAGTCTTTTGAGTCACATTTTGAACTATCTTCACATAGACTTCGACATACACACAGTGGCGATAGTTATACTAACAGCACCTCTTCTATCCGACTCTGAAGTGTCGATAAATAATTTAGTGAGGAACTACCAGATGGAATCCTCAGAAACCATTACTGACTTTGAAGAATGGTTTCATCAAAATTCATCTTTGATTGGTGCGCTCTTCAACAATTTAGTCAATTTCAGAATGCAGGCGCTCATCTATCTCAAAATAAAATATGCAAAAATCGACCACCATACTGGTCAAATAGTAGAGAGGTTGGAGTTTCACATACCCTCCTCTCCTGCAACCGAAGTTGTAGACTGTGAGTCTTGGATAAATTTTCATATCCAAGGGCTAAAATTAAATATAGATAAATTTAACGAGCGTGATAGTGGTCTCGTTTTTGATGGTATTGAGACCGCCATGATTAAAATCACTTTATTAGAGAACTACTCTGGACGAGGCTCCTTTAAACTTCCGAAAAGTTTAAAAAATAAAACAGCAGTCATTTCTGTAGATTGCGAATCGCAATGTTTTAAGTATGCCGTCCTCTCCATTCTCCACTATAATGATGTACAATATAGCCGATACCGTAAGAGTAAGTATCAACAGTGGGAGAATGAATTAAAGTTTGATGACTGCAATAGTGAAGATATGAAAATTAAAGATATAGAAAAATTTGAAAAATTGAACAACATCAAAATAGTTCTCCATGTTTGGGAAAAGGGATTGAAGGGTGTCCGCTACAACTCGCGTTCGAATTGTTATGAACGTACAGTAAACCTGTTATTAGTAAGACAGGATGATAGTGAGGAATGGCACTACTGCGGTATTCCCAAAATTTCTTGCTTATACCACCACTTAAGAAATTCTAGCTCATCAGAGATTTATTACTGTGACAGATGCATTCGCAACTTTAGGAGTAAAAATAGATTTGAAACTCATTACGAATGGTGTAAGCGAGGAAAACTACAAATGGAGCGCATGCCCAAAGATAAGGAGTTTTCATATAGAGAGAATGGTGATGAACTAAGTCCTCTTCGTGTCATCTATGCTGACATCGAATGCTATATCGATGATAACACCCACCGATCAGCAGCCATTTCCTGCTATGAAGTATGGCATGACCATTTCCAAAATAGAAAAAATAAAATGCACGTCTGGCAAGGTGAGGATTGTATTTACCAATTCCTACAATTCCTCAAACAGGCTGTAAAATTTCAACAAAAGTATGATGGTGAACTCTATCGCAGATCATTGCATATGACAGCAGATGATCAAGCAAAATTTGATAGTTGCAACGTTTGCCCCAAATGTAGTAAAACATTTGATGATGATAAGATTAAGAAAGTGCGCGACCATGATCTTAGAATCATGAAATTTAGAAACGCACTATGTTCAAAATGCAATTTTTCACTTAGGATGAAACGGCGTACATTACCCGTCATTTTCCATAATTTCAAGGGCTACGACAGCCATATGATAATAAAAGGAGGTTTAGGTAAAATGAAAGAGTGGAAGATTGATGTAATAGCACAAACGAGAGAGAAGTTTATGGCCATGACAGCAAAAGTGCCTGTTGATAAAACTAAAGAAAATAAGACGGTCTATTTTGATATAAAATTTTTAGATTCCTACCAATTTATGACTGCATCACTGGCCTCTCTCGTACAAAATCTAAAGTCTCTTCCACTAACACAAAATCTTAAGAAACAATTTCCAAATCTAACCGATGAAGTCATCACACGGAAAGGAGTCTTTCCATATGCATATTTTGATGCGATTAGTAAACTCGGCGAGACTTCTCTTCCACCCATAGATAAATTTAAAAATGATTTGACCGGCGCAGAATGTAAGACCGAAGATTATGATCATGCACAAGATGCATGGATAAAATTTGACTGCCATACATTTGGCGAATATATGATTGCCTATCTTAAGTTAGATGTATTTTTGCTGGCTGATGTATTTCAGGAGTTTCGACGAGTGGCATTAGAAGAAGATAAGTTAGATCCCGTCCACTTTGTCAGTCTGCCAGCCATGTTCTTTAAGTCTGCTTTTAAAATGACTGGTGAGACCATTCATCTCTTACAAGATCCAGAGATGTATAATTTATTTGAGCGAGGAATTCGCGGTGGTCTCACATTTGTAAATGAACATAGGTTAAATCAAATTAGTAGGACGAGATCAACTCAATCTTAAGTATTATGAACCAAAATAATTTATCTGGTAGTTTCACTATCCAAACCGCTCCCAGTCCTCTGATTAGCTGGTTATGATGATAGAGAAATTCACAACTCTCCAACCCTTTCTAACATACTTCAAGCAATTCCTAGATGAAGGTGATTGGGGATTCATTATTTGAGATATATCTTATCTATCCAAATAATATTAAACAGAAAAACCGTAGATTTTCTCCACTCGCGACCCAATCAGTGAAGTGATCAAAGATATATATTCACGACTTTATGAAAACAATTTCATAAAGATTTAGAATCATGCGTCAGCCCGACTATAAGCTTGCCGCAAAACTTTTACACACCCAAATGATATAGGAAAACTATCTAGTTCACTTTAGCATCTAAAACATTTACTTTTAAAATGGGCATGATTTTAAAAGAGTTCACTCGCATCATCAAATTTAGACAGGAAAGCCTTTCCTCAAACCATATAATGATAGCAACAGCCAGAAACTGCACTAGCCCAAAATAATTTTGAAAAAACTTTTATAAGTATAAAGAATAATCTATATCTATTTGTAAGACATGAGATGTTTAAAAACGTTCAAACTATGAACTAAGTCAATAAGTTACAAACAATTTTAAGAAATTGGTCTCATCACCTCTATTCCCATCGATAGAGAACATTATCGATGAGGAAACTTGTATGTCAGTTAAAATGAGAAAAATCTGAAGTTTGAGTGTGCAAGCCATCTATATTGTCAAGCTGTACTAGATACTCTAAGCTTGAAACAGTACCAACTCTTTTATAAAAATACTGAAACCATGTCCTCACGTAAAAGAGAATTTCGAATGTCTTGAGTGGTTATACTGATAGATCCTTCTTAGGTATTACCAGTCAAAAGATTTAAATTTCAATGAAGTAGAAAAACTTCTAAGAAAGATATTTTGACACAATTCAAATTATCCTACTGCGATCACCCCACTCAACTCCATACAAAGAATAAGAGCAAAAACTTGGCTGCTTAAGATGAGAGTACAGCAAGGAAAGGGAAATATAGAAGAACAAATGATTCTCCTCCGCCCAAAAAGGTACAGTAGAAATTAAAGGCTAGCGACGATATTATTCCAAGCGCGCTAAAGCATATCAAGATCATTGAGTCTAACAGGAAATCATATAAAAATTTCAGGGAAGAACCTATCGAAAATAAAAATAAAAACGTTTTTGTTCATATGACAATCTTAAAATCTAAGTCCGCAGAGAGATCAAAACTCTACTTTTTAGGAACGGAGCGCTTTCCAGCCATGGAGGATAAAGGGCTGGATAGAACAGTACACATATATCTTCCACCTGACCTCCGATACAGACATACCACCACCCCAAAGAATTAAACTCACACTAACCATATTCAGGAGACCGTGTTTAGCAAAATCATATCCTTATCTTAGCACACTTTTCATGTTGATTTCTGTAGATAAACATTGCTGTTTTATGTATATCGCATTAATTGGCACTTCCTTGAGAATATATGCCACAGTCAGCCATTCCCTATATCTGTGAAAAGACTTTCCATATACATTTTTATTTAGTACTCCAATTAACATATCATAATGACTTCACTTTGTTTTCGCTAAACACTAAAGTTTACGAGGGTTTTAGTATCTTATCCATGGATCACTCTTGATAAACCATTGGTAATTTTGGATAGCAATAGAGGGTATAGTTTGTTTGATGACGGGATGATAGAAAATAGATTGAAACCTCTCCTCGACTATTCCATATGAAGCCGTCTTTATCATGAATGAAATCACGTAAAATGTATTCTTTTTTCTCACCACCAGAAATCTAGGTAAGAATCAAATCACATTGAAATGTAAAGTGCTGTTCATGTTTATCAAGTGTCATTGTGCTTTCTATACCAAAACGTATGCCGCCACAGTAAACACAGTTTTGTAGCATGAAACAACAGAGTTTTATCTTTTACAAAATTTTTACTCAAATGACATATGTAATGTCATCACCCCATTTCAGAACAACGCGTTGATCATTTCATTGATCTAACGAAATGTGGTGTGTCTATACATCAATTATTTACTTTTGCATCACACTGCTTCAACTCTTTGTATATAAGGATTATACTACATGAATGAAGCTTTCAACTGAATATATAACGCGGCATTATATTGAAGCAACTTTAGAGATTCTTCATAAACAGTAACTTACATACTTAATTGATGCGATCCACCATTAGATGTCCACCCACCATTCCACATTAACGGAATCAACATCAGTTAAGTGTGATATTCAATGAGAAAGCATATCACCATAACCACACCGCTTCCAATAATAGTGTGTATAATGTCTTCTACAAAATGACCAAGGTTGGAGAGAAAATAAAACTGTAAGTTTGTCATATATTCTTCTGAATGACCAACTTATTTTTGTCCCCATAATTTTCTCTCCACATACTTCTTACCCACATCTCATTCCATCGTTTTACTAACTCAATAAGTGATAACGGTTGAACACCACGCCTTTTTCAAAAATGATGCGATCACTTTTTTTTATTATCTGTTTTTTGATAATTTTTTTATTACTATTTATTTAACTTAATCTAATTCTCATTTTTATGTGTTTTATTTGTATTTTGAATGTGCTTTTGTTTATTGTTTGAGAGCTTTTTAGTTACTTTTAAATGCTTTTTTCTTTAAATTCATTATTTTTTTTACTCATATTTTAATCTTTTTTTTTTTTTTTGTTTATTGTACATTTTTTTTCTTTTATGTAGTTTTTTTTTCCTATTGTTTTTATTTATTTTTATTTTTTTTTTTTTACACTTATATTGTTTTTTTTGTCATTTTTTTTTTGTTTAGTTTATTTATTTTCATCTTTTTTTTTTTATATATTTTATTTATTTTGTTTTTTTATATTGTTTAATATCTCTTATTTCACATTCTACAACATCTTCATCAAATATTTTAAATTTATAATGAAATTTGTTGATTCGATTTGAAATAAACTTTTTTTAACATTTGCAGTAGCAATTGACGTTAGAATGTATCCATGACCAAAAACTAATAACCGAATGTGGATAGAATTGCATTACCAAACCTCAGTGTAAAACCTATATAAAAGAATGAAAGCGAAGGAACAGATCTCCCACTCCAATAGATAGTCATAGAAACTCTAAGCTTTCGATTTTTACTTCTTCAATGATTGGAAGTAATACCACTGTGAAATGCCTTATATAAATTTTCTCTTATCAATGGACCATAACTAATGCTGATTTCATCAGATCCATTCAACTAAGTACCAACACTTTCCAACTGAATGTCACATTGTATGGGACATGGAATGCAATATTCATCGTATTCCATCATGGTGCAGATCAATATCATATTCTTTCCATCCATCATCACATTCTGAATATACATCATAGCAAATACTAAGAAAAAACGGCCAACCACCATTCACCTCTAAATGTAGTGGACATTTAATTCTACTCGATATCTGATGGTTTATTTTTTAGAGGGAAATTTATTCATAGAGGGCATTAAAAAACTACTATTCATCTCTGTAATTTCTCTTATTCTCACTATTCTTTTTTACTAAATGGTAGGTAGGTAAATTAGAAACGGTCTTTATTAACACTTTCCATACTAATCACATTGGAAAAATATATCAAAGCAACTTTGCATTACACACTTCATTTCGGTAAAATGGAGTGTGATACTATGTCACAGCATCTTTATGAAAAGGAATCAATGCCACCAGCATCGTCATAAATTGCGATATCAATTTGTGGGATGTATTGATTTCAGCTTTGTATAAGCACTCTCCTTGAAAGTATGCTCAGATAATAATACGCGAGCAGCTTTTTGGCTGTAGGTATCATTGCTAGCAATGGAGCTTCACAACTCCCACACGTACATCTTCACCAATATTGGAATAATTATCTGAAAATAGATTAATACGACGCGATAGTGACATGTCTGCGCTAGCTTTGTACAGTACCACTTTAAATGATATTTTGATCAAAACCCAAAATGTCCAATATAGAGTTTATCCATATATTATTCAATACCTTTTCCACATATAGTAGAGACAAAACACCTTTTTTTTCAGAAATGTAAATTTGTTTGCTCATTAATCACTTCATTCAAATACATCTACAACCAATTTAAAACTGAAGTAATAATGTCGAGCAACAACACGCTTGTTTCAATGTCAGTTACCACCTAAAGGCTCCTACACACATTCTGTATAAAGTACGGTCCATTCTGTAATTAAATTAGATTTGACCGTTCACATGGGAAATGTTTCCATATCATCAAATTTTCCCATGGAACAGCTGCAGAATGAAGATTTGTAAAGAACTGATGAAAATCTTTGAACAAACACTAATACTCAATCATCTAATTTTAATTTACTACTATTACAATATGAATTAGATTTTTTGAGATAAGTCCTATGTTTGCCAACTTGTTATGCCATCAAACCTCGAAGAGATAATTAAATTTCTCAATAATGTTTCAGGAGAGTCATGTTTGTCTTTTCTTGGCTTAATCACAATCTTCTTCACCAAGGCAGGATTCTTCCTTTTTTCTGGAATAAGACTACATTCTAAGCCACCTCTCGATATATTAACTGTTTATGACCACTTATGAGTGGTAATTACGTAAATTATCATACTTGTTAAGCGGCGCTAGCGAGGCGTACCAATAAATCTCATTTCTTAAACTTGGACTTCACAACCAACAATCCAATCTTCTCAAATACATGACTGTATTAAAAGTATGATCATCATTGCGTGCGGAGTAAATTGACAATATGTTTTACAACGCTTATTCAAGAAAATCATTCATATAATCTTTTTAACATGATAAGAGACATCTTTCTTTTCATTCTGGCCATCTGAGTGCGAGAATGTATACTCGGCAGCCCTTTTCCACATTGTAAAGACATCTGTGCGTCTCATACTTAATAGTCCATCACCTCATGATCAAAAGTAATAGACACAGTATGCTATGAACAAGTTGAGTGAACAACCTCAATTTCCCACTTTCCACTTAGCTGTTGTGCATGATCAATGGGAGTAGAAAAGAGGCGGCTACAGATTACTATGCCAATCTATTTAGCGGCCGCATTGCCTAAGCAAAATAATGATAAAAACGACATTTTTATATTTGTGAACTGCAGCTCATTCTGCATACAATCATGAAGACTTGGATTTTGGACTCTCTACAATAAGTATCAAGTAGACCGTAATGAAACGTGCATTCTCAAAAATTCTCATGCATACTGCAAGAGTATTAACATTAACTTGGCGACAATTTGTCAACCCTCAAGATATTCATAGGGAATTGGAATATTTTGAAACATTAAGATTCATCTCCTTAGGTGAT
>CAJQUW010002321.1:0-50245 GCA_907163375.1 Prostheceraeus crozeri | reverse complement strand
TGAAAGCAATGATTTTTGCATTGAAAATTGATTCAATGGGTGCCATTGTATGACGTTGCATGAAAATTGTGTTTTTTTTGTGACAAAATGAAATTGGTGTGTTGTGAGTTGAATTTTCTTAGGATTGAAATGATATGCATGTCCATGAATGTATGATGTTATGTGATATGAAAGATGTGAAATGAAAAATGAATGAAATTGCACTCATGTGATGAATGATGATGATGAATTGATTTATGTTTGACTATTGTGATGAAATTGTGAAATGATGTGAAGGCGATGTATTTGACGGCCAATTGGTAATTGAGTTGTGACTATGGGTGCATGAAAAATGTATTTGTGTGATGCATCATCATGCATGAAGGCATGAATGGAATTGAATTTGCATGATTTCATTGAAAAATATGTATTGAAATTTGATTTGAAAGTATGAACTATGTTTGAAATGTGAAAGGATTTGTTTTGATGAATGAAAATGAAATGATATTGCATGATGTGGCCTGTAGTTGCAGATGAACATGAATGAATATCATTATGAACATGTTTTGGGGTGGAATGTGAACATGTGAAATGTGTCTGAGT
This sequence comes from Prostheceraeus crozeri, assembly GCA_907163375.1. Taxonomy (NCBI): domain Eukaryota; kingdom Metazoa; phylum Platyhelminthes; order Polycladida; family Euryleptidae; genus Prostheceraeus; species Prostheceraeus crozeri. The sequence goes on along the minus strand of CAJQUW010002321.1, from coordinate 49,663 downwards.
GTATTTGTGCTATGATTAATTGTGGAACATGTGTTGTGCATTGTTGATGATGAATATATTGTATGAACACCCCCCGCTATGCATTGTGCAAAGGAATGAACATGTTATGAAAATTGATGTGATGAAATAATTGCTATGGATGAGCTTGTATGGTATTTTGGGCATGTTGTACTGCTATCTTTGATGATGATGAAATTGTGTGTTGATTGGAAACATTTGAAATGTCGAATGAAATGATGATTTATTGATGAATGAATTGAAATGTTTGAAGTGTTTGATTGATGCAATTGAAAAAGCACTTGAGTTGGGGCATGATGTGCATCTATGAGGATGTGAAAATGAAATGAATTTGTGTGAAGGAGCTATTTGAATATGTGTGATTATTTTGCATGGTGTGAATGAATTTGTGTAAAAAAGAGTGAAATGATGAAAATGTGAATGATTTGAAAGAATGTATGATAATATGATTGTTTGTGAAATGTGTATGGATGGATTATGAATGATGAAATGTGTGATGTCATGATGAAATTTCATTGGAATGTGTTGATATGCAGTGTTGTGAATGGTTGACTTTTGAATTTGAATGTGTGGTTTGTTGTCAATATTGATGAATGAATGAACATGAATTTGATGCGATTATGAAGTGTGTTAGATTGATTGATGGATGACTATGATTTATGATGTGATGGTGAAACATGAGTGAAATAGAAATGTGAAATTTATTGTAATGATGTATGAATTGTTGTGCATATGAAATTGCTCCTTGAGACAGTCAGACTCATTGATTGAATGTCTTTTGATACGTACGAGTAAGTTTGTGATAATAGTATATATTTTCTTTGCAATTTACTCCAGAATCAATGATATACATACAAGGTATAGCGTGAGTAGGCACGAATGGTTAAGAAATGTCATGACGATCTAAATATTTTCTTGGCTATGCCTTCAAAACATACGCTATACTAAATTCTTCTCAGCTACCTTTGCAAATGAAATGTGTAATTTCAGAAATCACTTTTAGAGTTTGGTCCAGTTGCTAGGAAAGGTAATCCCTAGTTACTAACTAAGGGTTCTATTGATTCCTCATCCCTTGCATAAAATAAAAACTACATTTAAGAAAGGACATCATAAATGTTCCAAATAGCTGTCATGCTACACATTTCGTTGCCTCTCTGACATAATTATTAGGTTAGCTGTGTCTCACATCTGCTGGATGAGACGGCTTGCTATTGTTTTTCATGGTTATTTTAAGCCAATGGCCTCTGTGAAATAAAATAAGGCATGAGTACCCAATGAACTCCTAATTAGATAAATGTTTTCTTTGTATGCGATGTCTTGAATAAGACACTGTAAAGGCGGAAGTCTATCATTGATTCATTGCCCGCAAAGCTTATTGCTGCATCTTGATTGCTGAAACGGCAGAGAATGAAATACAGACCAGGCGTGCAAAATGTTCATGATAGCAAATCAAAAGAACGCTTAGAAAGACCTTTGGGTCAACTGACCCAGAATTGATGGCAACTATATTCATAAAAATGTGATGAGTAACTGTAGCGCACCGATCTTCCTTGACTTTTCCTAAAACTTTACGTTATACAAAATCAACATAGTAATTCGTTCACTTTCCCGCTAGTTTCGATTTAAATTTGTGATTGTACGTCAAAGACCGATGGGTTAATTGACCCATAAATTATGTTCTCAAGGCGACGAAGGCAAATCAACAAATGAAAACTTGTAGAAGCAATATAATTCAAAATCAGAGTATCTTGACTAATTGATTGATGCGTCAAACCGAATTTGTTTAGTTCTGATTGATGTTTCTTTATGACGTATTTTGAAAATGTTTTCATGCATGTTTGTTCTTCATTGTATTCAATCGTAGATTCATATTATTCTGTTTGAACTCAACATGCGGCTAAGAAAGTAATGATGACTTTTATGTAAAGAGTTAGATCCGATCTCTATGGATGAAATAAATGACAGGTTTTTGTATGAAGAGCTGACTTCACTTCGTCCGATTTCCATGACAACGACAGACATTCTGTCATGTGATAACTGCGAGCTGGCGGATATTGAGAGTTTAGAAGTGGTTTATCGATTCGTTTTTATTCGTCGAATTCGTGACTTTACAATGGCCGAGGCTACGCGCCAAGGAAACAACAATTTTGAGTTGTCAGAAAATGACTTGCTTGCAGGCTTCAATAATAGATTCATGTTCAGACTTTCAAAAGCCTTAGTGAGGTCAATAGTTGCCATACGAACAGCGCTTGAACTTTCATCCAAATAACTTAGAGATATAAGAGAAATGAGACGCTCCCAATCTTGTTATAATGGATAGGAATGAATCGGAGAAAGCGTTGCGCTCCGGCATAATTGGAAATCTGTCACAGAAAGTGTTACAATATAGTTAGACATTGAGTAACATTAGTACAATAGCGCATGCAGAGGCGCCGTACAGCATCTTGTTTCTGACATCTTCACTGTTGCTTCTCCTAGATTCCCTGTTTCTACGGAGATCTGATTAGTAAGATAAAATAATTTGACATTTAAAGGTATGCCATAATGATTTTATGTGAAAAATATAAGAATAAATCACTCTTTCAGGCGAATATATAAATGATACTATTGTAACATTTGATTATTTCTGAGACCTGTTGAAGGGTTGATAAATTCTTATATTTTAATTACTTTATATATTATGTGGTCTGCAATATCTGCACGCGGAAATTGTTCAAATAGTATTGATTGATCCCATAGGTATCAATAAATTCCATGACATTCACTGTGACGTGGTGCATCTGTTTGATCCTGAAGAAATCAGTGGTGTTTTTTAAAAAAATTGCCTATAGCAAAACACTTGAGATTTAATTCTGATTCTGCATCATGCAAACTTTCCATGTTTGCAGAATCAGAATTAAACAGATTATTGTATTCAATTCATTCTACCTCGAAATTTATGCTCATGCTATATCTTGGCTTCGCTTTCAAAATTTCAGACCAATTATACAGATAATTGGTCTGGTTTGCAGGACAGTAGACCAGTTCTCCATTTTCAAAGATACCAATTATACCATTGTTATACGCGCTAGAGTGAACTGAATCCATGGTGTTATGTACTTTCTCCAATTTAGGTGTGATATTTAAATTATTTATTTTAAAAAATTGTGCCTAATTTTTGAATCATTTGTTTAAAATGTTTGAAAATTCACCTTGCTCATCGACAGTAATCAATTTTCGTACAAATGGCAGGGAGGCACCACAGCATGCGATCATATAATCAACAATTAGTTTCGTAGAATGATTCTTACACTCAACTATCGTAATTTTTCATTAAGGATGGTGAAATGAACAAAGCGATAAATTTTACTGGCCGGTCCGGCCTCGGAAATGATATTTCGCATCGTATGCGGGCCTGTGCTGGGTCCGAACTGAAAGCATGCGGGCCCGGGCCGAAGAAATTGGAAATTTGTTAAAAATTGGCGTTTTTTACCTTTGACCTTCACCTTAGCCCAAGGATGACCATAGAAATGAAATTGCTGCTGTTTTCCTGAATCCACTTTCAATGCCCTCTCGATTAACTTGTGGTCTAGCAAAATTGGCATAACAATTTGGGTGATGAGCAAAGCGGTCAATTTCGACATTCATAGCCAGCAGGGCGCGTTCGGAAAATTGCCTCAGTGGGGCGAGTCTCAATGAGAAGTTCTAACAGCGAAAATAAGAGTATTTCTCAATTAATATTATCTTCCATGAAGGTTAAGAAAAGATATGTGAAACTTGTTGGCAGCAATTTGATATCGCCATTGTTTTTAGTATGAGCTGGACAGCATTTACTGGACCGATATGATTTATGATATAATTCATTAACTATAATTTGATCATACCCTTAGAAGAGTTGTAACACTATGTAGGCTTCAGTCAGCAACTACGCAGCCAGTTGAAAAGAAATATAGCATTCGTCGATATGACAGCGTGCAAGTTACATTGACTCCTTGGATATGACATTCAAGATATTCATAAATGAAGCCCGAACATAGCTATCAATATTTTAGGTCTGATATGAAGTATAAAATGCACTCGTATCATACAATAGTTAGCAAAATCTGAATTCTAATGATGCATCTAGGACATCAGTGATGCTGTGAGACGTCCTGAGAGAGAGAGAGAGATCGGCATCTTTTACATTTTTATTATCACTGTTTTACAAACCTATATATAACTTACGAGAAAATGCAGCTATCGGTACATCAAATATGATCCAATTTATGTGTTATATTTGCAATATCAAAATCAATATAATGTCAATCAATATATGTATAATATGATATCAATATAATTATACAACATTCAGAACATTTGTTCATTGAACATTTTTTGAAAAATGCCTACTATTCATCAATAACTTTATGGTCAATAATTGTGTTCAGAATGTCGTGTCATCCTCAATGTCATGAATGATTTTGATTATTTCATGAATTGAATAATTTTATCGATCGATTTCATGAAGACTCATACAAGAACAAGCAATGTGTTGGTCAATCAAATTTAAATTGTTTGCGAAAGGAAAATGATCGCCCATCACAAACATGTTTAAACATTACAAGCACTTAAACATGATTACTTGGAGAAATTGAAACTCGATGCATTATGCGTTTAAGAAGCTTAGGTTGACAGCCATGCTTCTGATGCAGAACTTCTTTCAGACGGAGATCGTATTTTCCAAGAAGGATCAAAGAAACAGGTTGGTACATGTCTTTATCTGACGGGCACACTGCTAGTATCGCAAATCCCAATAATTCCACAAAATCAGAGATTTAATTCTAATGAATTTGCTGTGGTACATATCGTTTCTTGGGATGCGAGAATGGTTTTACCGTGTGTTTACAGTAGACCATCTACCTCTCTGGTACTTGCACGTCAAGAGCTCCTGGAAATTTTGACTATATGTAGCTCTGTTGAGTCTGATCTTGTTGTTATGGGAGATATGAATCTTTGTGTTATAGGTACGCACATTCAGACTTGCTTGATGAAATTTGTTGTCAGTTTGACCTTCAATGCTATAACAGGGTCAATGATCATTTCCGAAAAGACCAAAAATGATCCAAAACAGCCAAAATCACAAGATATCCAAAATAGCAACAGTATGAATCCTATTACCCAAAAAAGCTAAATTTAAGCTCATCACAACAGTATAAAACTATATATACTACTATACTATTACCAAAGCTATCGATTGCACTCCTCCACAGCAATTCAAATCGTCAAAATCAGAACACATTTCGTCATTCAATTCCAAAAAAAGCCAAAATATTCTGCGGTACTGCACCGATTGCACAAAAAAGCCAAACTTAACCTTATCATAACAGTCTAAAACTATGCGATCAGTTTCATTGCCATAGCTAGAGAATTCTGAAAATGATAGGATTTACAGAATTTTATCTTCTTTTGAACTAGTGAATTTTACCACTTTGATTCTGTCCGACTGAATGATGGTTTTCAAAATCCCCAATTTTTCTGATACTGTTGGATTAGCAACAAATGCATTTACTGGTTGCATGCTTGGCCAGCGCAAGATGAAAAATACTAGGCGCTGCTCTAAATTCTTAGACGAGTATTGAACGATGCACTGTTCATGCACATCAATAGCCATTCAGACTTGCATGATGAAACTTGTTGTCAGTTTGACCTTCAATGCTATAACAGGGTTAATGATCACTTCCAAAAGAGCCAAAAATAATCCCAAAACAGCAAAATTACAAAATAACCATCCACCACCAATAAAGATTACTTTCACAAGTACATCGTTCAGAAATTTTGACTCATTGGATCACTTCTGGATGATTGAAGAATGGCTTTTTCACTTTTCGATATTTGCAACATTTTTGACACAGTAGATGAGAAGTATTCATATTTGAGAAAATTATTCACGGATATTCTCGACATGCATGCTCCTTGGGAAGAAGTGACAGTTAAATCAAACAGTCATCCTTGGTATAATGCAGAAATTGATAATTCTCGACGTCAAGAACACATATGGCTTAATCGCACAGCTGTCATTCAGAAAACAGGTGAACGAATTAACTACTCCTACGCTTGGGAACAAAAGCTCTTCTGGCAGAAAACAGAGAAGAAATTAAACAGCAAGTTTGTGATGTCACACCTCAGCGAAAAATGTGAATCGGGAAACTTCAACAAAATATTTCAACAAGACATTTGGTACCGTATTTATCTTTAAAGCAGGAAAGCAAAAGAGTAGATTAAGATTCCTTCGGTAGATGAAGAGAAGCAGGAGTATCATATTGACGATGACAACGTGGGTGAAACATTTGGAAAATACTTTGAAATCTTGGTTTATAAACCAAATGACTACACACAGACAATCATATCTGCATCCTGTCTTATCACAATCCTGTCTGCATTGCCCCTCTTGGTCGCTCAGATCACAAAGGCGTTTTTGTTCAGAGTGCTACCCCCAAACCATCTTCCACTACCAAATTTGCTGTTTCCTCATGTACGTCCTCTTCTCTTGCCCAATGCAAAGATCTCCTCAACTCTGTTGACTGGCACAGGGCGATTTCCAATTTTAGTGACGACCTTCTTGTTGCAGATTTCCAACTTTTCCTTCTCTCCTGCTATGAATGCTATTTCCCATCTGAGACTGTTCGCATGCGTTCAACTGACCCTCCCTGGCTCACTCCATCACTGACAGTACTTTCTGACTCTAGAGATAAGGCCCTTTCACAAGGTAACGTCCCAAAATACCTTCAACTTTGTGAAAGGTTTCTTGAAGCTGCTTCCAAAGCCAAACTTAAGTTTTACTCCAACAAAGCTTTCGCTTCAAATAGTGATAAGTGGAAATCTATCAATTTTCAACTCAACCGATCCTCCAAGCGCACCTCTGTGTCTGATTCAACTGCTATGTCATTGAATGACCAATTTGCCAATGTGTTCCTTCAGTCGGACCCTCACCTTTTTGAGAGCAGACCTCCTCCCCCACACTTCACCCCCCTCTGTTAGCGAGGAAGAAGTCTTCAAGATGATTCAAAAAACTAAATCCAACTCCCGTGGGCCTGATGGTCTCCCAGACTACTTCTACCGTATGCTGGCCGACGTCCTTGCTCTCCCCTTATCACTGATCTTTAATTCCTGCTTACATAATGCTACTTTCCCCAGCCCTTGGAAATTGGCCAACGTTATTCCCCTTCCCAAAAAGAACATATCCCTGACAACCGTCCAATTGCAATTCTGCCATTTGCTAGTAAGCTCATGGAGAAGTTTATCAAAAAGTATGTTGTTCTGCCGTCCCTCAACCATAAATTAGACTCCAGGCAGTTTGGGTTTATTGCCAACGGATTCGGCGGTTGCACCAATGCCCTCCTCAGTATTCGCCTGTCTATCCTTGAGCATGCTTTCTTGAAGCCTTCCAATGTCGTCAACGCGCTTGCGGTCGATTTTCGGAAGGCTTTCGACACTATAAGTCACCAAACGCTCCTCGATACGTTGCACACCAAGTTTGAATGCGATCCCTTCACCCTCCTTCTTGGTTCCAGTTTCATCTCTGATCGTAAGCAGCGCGTATGTGTTAATGAGCTTCAAACTCCTTGGGAAGATGTCACCAGTGGTGTCCCTCAAGGTTCCATTCTTGGCCCCCTCCTGTTTATTCTCCTCATTGACGATTTCCCCTCCCTCAGAAACACCCAGCTTGTTGCTTATGCTGATGACATAACCCTCCTGCACATGTGCAACCTCAATTCCGTTAACAATTTTCAGTCGGTTGTTGACACGTTTGTGGCCTAGTCTCGCACCAAGAATTTGACCATAAATGTTGACAAAACCAAATCCCTAACCTTCATCCGTACCTCTCCCGCCCCTTTCATTCAACCCCTTCAGATCAATGACATTGCCATTGAGAACGTTTCCTCTTTGAAAATTTTAGGGGTAATTTTTGAAGCTGATTTGTCATGGAACAGACAGTTTCTCTCGCTGTACCTTAAATGTTGCCACGGCCTGTCACCTGTCAAGAGACTTCGAGCTAACTCTAGCAACCATTCTACCATCTGACTGTCCTACTCCTCATTTGTATTCTCCCATGTTGTGTTTTGTTGGCCTGTTGTGTGTGATTTGCGTGCTGTGCATTTTCATAAATTGGAGAGATTGGAACGTGTTGCCCGGCGGTGGACCGGTATTGTTGACAAGCCACCTCTCAAGGTTTCTTTGCAAAATACATGTTAACAACAATGAGATTAAATACACGATAGATCAGATTGCCATGCAAAAGATGTGAGGCTGGTAGGATTCGAACCTACGATCAAGGTTAACTAGACCTGTGCTCTAACCAACTGAGCTACGAGCCACTTACGCGACTCTGTCAATTGGCAGGATCAAACCCTCACCACCACACATCAGTTGTCAAGGCAATAATAATCAATGAATAAATAACACGTCACAATTGTGACCGCCGACATTAATTCGTATTGTATGTATGTATTCGATTAATTCGCAAAATCGCCAAGAACTATTTCACCAATCCCCTTGCGAACTTTTTTGTGGTTAGAGACATGTCTGATACACGTATTCGTCATCAACGAGTTCTCCTTCCTAAAAGAAGGAATCGTTCTTTTTATCACAAAAGTTTTTTTAAGTTTTCTTCCTTTTCGTGAATGATACCATGATTTACTGTACCACACCCATTGTCATACCGCTTTGTAATGACAAATAAAGCTCTATTGTTATTATTTTATTTTTTACTCTCGACACTTATGGTCGGTGACTTTTTACAGCCCTAGTCTCGGAGACTTTACCAAGTCTCTGGGAGGCCTAGGTGCGTGCGGAGGATATGTGCACTTCCGAGAAGCTCTGCTTTCTGTAGCTTGCGAATGTCATGATTGCCCGGTAGTCTGTGGAGGTAGTCTTTCAACTTCTGTGTTGTTGCTCCAAGCGCGCCGATGACAACTGGTACAACTTCTGTTCTTGCTTTCCATAGTCTTTGATCTTCGATTTTGAGGTCTTGGTACTTTTGAATCTTCTCTTGCTCTTTCTTCTTAATGTTTCTATCATCAGGGATTGAGATATCTATTACCTTCACTTCTTTCTTATTTTTGACAACTATTGTGATATCAGGCCGGTTCGCGTTTATTCTTTTATCCGTCCGAATTCCGAAATCCCAGAGTATCTTGACTTTGGTATTCTCAGTAACCTTCTGTGGGTTGTGTTTCCGGTAATCTCTCTCTGTTTTGATGTTGTAGTGTTGGCATATATTCTGGTACACTATTCTTGCGACGCTGTTATGTCTGCTTGTATACTCAGTTGGAGTCAACTGACTGCATGCATACACAATGTGGGCTACAGTTTCATCTTTTTCGTGGCACCTTCTGCATTTTGCATTTGCTGTTGTCTTCATTATGTACTTCTTGTGTGCCTTTGTTGTTAGTGCTTGATCCTGAGCGGCCATGATCAGTGCTTCAGTCTCTGCTTTTAGCGTAACTTGGGTCATCCAGCCATATATATTTCTTTCTGTCGTGATATCCTTCATTTGCCTCGGATATTGACCATGTAGCGCTTTCTGTTGCCATCTGTTCTTTCTGTCTTGAATTTTCTTGACCTTCCATGATTTGATGCCTTCTTGATACTTCTCGCAGACTCCACACTCCCTTGTTGCAACGATTAGGGGTCAGCGATCGTGCTGTACACATAGTGTGAAAGACTGCGCTTCTCTTCGTTGATGACATCATCTATTTTAATCAAGCAGCAGCCTCCCATCCTCCTTGGTAGGTATAGTCTATCGACGTCGGCTTTGGGGTGAAGCGCCCTGTGTATTGTCATCATCTTCCTTGTTCTACCATCAATTTGCTGTATGTCAGTTGTGTTCCACTTTATTATTGCACCGGAGTATCGTATTACTGGTGTCGCATATGTGTTGATGGCTCGGATTTTATTGTATCCATATAGCCTCGACTTCATTATTTTCCTGACTCTTCTGAAGTATTCTTTCGTCACCTGCTTCTTCACCAGTTCTTCCGTGTTAGTTTGATGTTGGAGAATCCCTAGGTACTTGTATCCTTCTTCTTTCGCATCATCTATTGTTCCGAGATCTAATGCAAGATCTAAGATTATTATTATTATCATCATTATTATTTTTATTATTATTATTATCAGCCTGCAGCTGATATCCGAAAATGTTAGCTCTAACTCAACTTTCGATTTTCAGAAAGTAACTACATTTGAACTAGCGCATGTTATTAACCAAAAGTGAATGAAACCTTCAAAATCAACCGATATTGATGGCTTACCAGTTCATGCTTTGAAAGCTTCTTCTCCCGCCTTATGTATGCTGTTGTCATTTTTATTTACCATGATTATTGAAAAATGTGATTTTCTTCGTCAGAGCTAAATCATGGTTCGTGGACACCTATGTTTTAAGGTGGAAAACGCACTAATCTATCTAGGTATACACCTATCGCGGTGTTATCGCAAGTTTTGGAAAGTGTCATGACTAACCAATATTCAAAATTCATGCTTCCACGTTTAACTCCTCATCAATTTGCCTATAAAATGAATCGCAATGAGGAAACGGCATTACTGTTCATGAATACATTTTGGAAGCGAACGATTGACAGCAAAATGTGTGTTGGTATCATGTTTTTGGATCTGTCAGCAGCTTTCGATAGCATTAGACACAGTCTACTTTTAAAAAATGTCAAACCTACGGAATGAGCTCAGCGTCTATGGATCGTTTGGAAAATATTCATCTTGAATAAACTGCATACGTATTGTATTGTATTGTATTCATGACATGTGACATGCATGTGACTAATCTAAATACAGTAAATTCAAACGAACAAACTAGAAAACATGGAGTAAAAAAAGGAAACTAAGATAGAGTGAACTTGGAAAGTCAAGTCACGATGCAGTAATGCCACTTTGTCTTTGAAGGTAGCTTCTCAGATAACTTGTCACTTTCATAGAAGCTGCATTTGAATTTCGGATGTCCATGGGAACCTTATTCCAGAAGCTGGTGCCGTAGAAACGCAGTGAACGCTCACCAGCTTTCACAGATCTCACTTTCGGTTGCTGAAACACATTTCTTATGGGGTTCGTCGATGTGACCCTCTAACTGAATGACGAGTACATGGCATAAAACCAAAACTAGCAACAGCGAGTTAAGTTCTTTATTGAAAGTTTCACTTAAATCATATTCATGAATTACATAGTTAATAAATGATACATTAAAACAACGGTGACCATTACTCTATGGTCACATCCCGCCCCTTCTCAGGAAAGGACATCGATGAGAAAGTTCACTGTCGTCACACTTCAAATCCACGAATATTCATCACAATCGCTCAATATTGGCGCGCAATTTATTGTCACTGTCACTAAAGAAAGTGTGATCAATACAGTTCATAGTCTTGTAAGTAACTGGGACGTGTCTTCTGCCGCGCTGGCCTTCCACTTGTAGCTGATGAGTTCTCCGCTTCCTCGGTTTCTCCGCTTCTCCTCCCGTATAGTTGTCCGTCCACAATAGGCCTTTCTTCTTCTGAAGGTAGCCCATACTCCGAGAGACCGGCTCTCTCAGAACCAACTTGTTCGGTCGATGGACTCGACCCGCTCCGGTAACGTGTAGGTAAGGGTGATAATCTAGCGGTGGACTCATTTCTGATACTATTACCTTGTTGAACCGTGACTGTGTGCCTGTCTATTTGTCTAACGACTTTAGCAGGAGTTCCAGGTAACTCAAGTTTCCTAGTACTAGGTGCTTTCACAATGACCTCAGACTCTGGGAGAAAAACACGATCTTCGTGCCGGCGACGGGCATTGGCTCTGTGTCGATTTCTGGCTATATTATGGGCCGCAATTCCGAATGGGTGAACCGATATATGGCGGTCACTAAGGGGAGGTAAAGATAAATCCTTCACTCTAAAAGCAAGGAAAAGTTCACTAGGTGTAAAGCCTGTTGTCTCATTAGTGTCGTTTCTAATAGCCATTAAAGCCGTTGGAAGGACATGTCTCCAGCGATTCCTTTCTAAGTTTTGCTCAAGAAGTAGGCATTTAATCTTTTTCTGCAAACTACCATTAAATCTCTCACAAATACCATTTGAACTAGGCCTGTATACATTAGTAGAGAGCTTCTTGATGCCAAAATTTCCTAAGTAGTCCAGAAATTCCCTACTTCTATACTGAGTACCATTATCGGAGAGAATAGAGTCCGGGAAACCGTATCTCGCAAAGAAATCACGGAATGTTTCTATAAGAGTATGCGCTGACATATCTCGGACGGGGTAAGCTTCTGGAAATCTCGAGAAAGCATCAATAATAACGAGAATGTATTGGAATCCACTATCTGAGGGTAGGGGGCCGATATAATCAGTGGCCAACATCTGCAGAGGTGCATCCAAGAGATATGGTTTAAGTTGAGCGTTCACGAATTTTGGCTTCACCATAGAACATATCCTGCAATTATCTACGAATCGCTTTACGTCTTGTCTAAATTTCGGCCAAAAGTAAACTCAATTTGTCTTCCTAATCATGTTGTCTGTCCCTTGATGACCGTAATGCAACGCTGTAAGTAGCTTATTCCTGATACTGCGTGGTACTAAAATCTTATCCCGCACACAAACTAAGTCATCTTTTATGGACAGATCATTCCTCCATAGATCATTGCTAACACCGTTCGGTTTATGAGAATCGTTACGCTGTATGGAACGGAATAAAATCCTAAATTCATGGTCATCCTTTTGTGCTTTCAACAGTTCTGATGCTTCTAAGCAAATCCCTCCTTCTTCATCTACCTCGGCCACGGAATAGATTCTAGAGAGTGTGTCAGCCACCACATTTTGTTTTCCTGGTATGTAACGAAGATCAAAATCAAACTCAGCCACCATCACACGCCACCTGTGTACTTTAGAGCTCACGTTGTCAGCTTCAAGTAAATATTTCAACGGCTGATGATCACTCATCACCATGAACCTTTTCCCTAATAAGAATGGTCTTAACTTCTGCATTGCCCATACAACCGCATAAGTTTCTTTGTCTATAGTGCTCCAACGAGTCTCGACTTCCGTAAGCTTTTTGGACGCAAATGAGACTGGCTGTCCTAGCTTAGTCATGAGACATGCACCTAAACAATCCTGAGAAGCATCCGCACTCAATATTAATTCTTCATCTCGGGAAGGCAAAATCAAAACACTTCCGGTCAAGTTACTTTTTAGTCTGTTAAAAGCTGTAAGAGCTGTGTCTGTCCAAATAATCTCATCTGATGAGGCTAATTCATATAATTCTTTGGAAATCTGTGCATAATCTCGAACATAGTTGCGGAAATAATTACACATTCCCAAAAACCGCTGTAGTTGTTTGGGGCTCTTAGGAGTTGGAAACTGTGAAATAGTTCGTGTTCTTTCTGGATCTGGTGCGATTTTACCATCCGTGATCTGATGTCCGAGGAACGACACACTACTCTTGTGAAATGAACATTTCTTCATATTGAGGCTAAGATTACTCTCGCGAATTTTTAATAGGACTTTCCGTAAAGCATCATCATGGTCGACTTTAGTTCGAGCGTGAATAAGGATATCATCCACGTAAACTGATACTCCTGGAATGTCATAGAACAGTTCGTGCATGACGCGGGTACAGTAGCTAACTGCATTCTTCAGACCGAAGGGAAGTCTTTGGAACTGGTACAGATCGCCTGAAACATAGAAAGCGGTCTTTTCTTGATCGTCGGGGTGAAGGGGGAGTTGATAATAGAATTGCGAGAAGTCTAGCGTAGAGAAATGGGCTACCTTCAAAAAACGAGCTTTCCCAAGTGGTTTGTCGAAAACGTCTGAAAATTCTGACAACGGTTCAGGAAGAAGACCTAATACCAGATTGGGTCCTTCGTTATTCAACTGAATGGATCTAAAGTTATCCAGCACGTTCATACCTACCAGACAATCGCACGGAACGGCCTTGGAAACGTAGAAAACTCCCTCTACAATCATTCCTCCCAATCTTTAAGGTCCCGGTAATGGCGTGCTTCAATTTCAGTGATTTACCATCCGGTAAAACTGCTTCATGATTGGCTTTCCTTAGCCCTTTTTGTAATCCCGATCTCAAAACAAACTCATGGGAAAGAAGAGAGATAGACGCTCCTGTGTCCACTATTGCAGTGAGAGGTGTTTCATAAAAATCACAAGAGATCTCTTTCAATTCTCCTCGTTCTGTCCCTTCTGGCAGATGGAAAAGAGAAGCTATGCGACTGGAATTTGTATTGGAGTCTCCAGCTTTTTGTTGCTGATCTCTCATCCGCTTAAAACAATTTGCCTGAAAATGGCCTGGCTTATGGCAGTATCGACACAACTTCTGTTCAGGGTACTGTCTACGGGGCGAATGAAACCTAACATTTCTTCTAAAATCCCGAGCCAATCGACCGTTTGGAGAGTTGCTACGTGATCGAACCGCTAATATTCCTGAACTTGAGGACTGAGGGGTACCGGTACTTTCCTTGGCCTTCATCTCGTCTACTCGCGCAACACTACTCTCGTGGGCTACTGACAGCTTAACTGCTCTGTTGAGTGTCAAATTGTCTTCCGACAATAATCTCCGGCGCAACTCGTCTGATTTCACTCCCAAAACTAGCTGGTCTCGCACATTCTGGTTGTAGACAGAGTCGATAGCCTTGTTCTCAAAGTCGCACATCTTGGCTACTAAGTGTAACTCATTCACAAACGACATTACACTGCTTTCTTGCGTTAATTTGCGAAATCGATATCTTTCGTATGTGAGGTTACTCTTCGGAAGGAAGTAGGATGAAAGAGCATCCAGTAAATGCTCATACGGGTCACTGGTCAGATCATAAGATAATCCTGATATGACTTTTATCGCATTTTCACCGATGCAGTTCAGAAGTAAAGCATGCTTTTGAGAAGAGTCCAGCTTGGTACTTATCTCAACAACCCTAAGATAGTTCTCGAAACTATTAATCCATCTTTGGAAATCTTCTGGTACTCCAGTAACTTCAAAATCCTTTGGAGGCTTTCCTAAAAGTGACATTTCATGAACTTGTCTAAATTAACAACTGTGTAAATTTCGATACAAAATAATATTTACAAATCTTCATAAATCAATTTTCAACGTGTAACTGCTCGCTGACGCCACTTTGTGACCCTCTAACTGAATGACGAGTACATGGCATAAAACCAAAACTAGCAACAGCGAGTTAAGTTCTTTATTGAAAGTTTCACTTAAATCATATTCATGAATTACATAGTTAATAAATGATACATTAAAACAACGGTGACCATTACTCTATGGTCACAGTCGACAACACAAAAAGTTCTCCAAGAGCGATTGGAGCATAGCCTGGATTCAGCTGGTACTTCGTTATGAACTCTGTCATGCTTGATGTATCTCGGTATTGGATCTTTGTTCTGGAGACTGCTTGCATCACCTTAAACAGCTTCATATGCCATCTGAGCTCCAACTCGTATGTCTGGAGCGACTTGACAAGTTCTGGTATCGGCGTTGTGAATGCTCTGGTAGCCATTCGTAGACAACGGTTATGCATAGTCTGCATCTTTCGTTTACAAGATGCAGGGAGAAATAGATATATAGACGACACATAATCAAAATGCGGCATAACGTACGTTTGAATAAGTCTCCATCTGATGTTACGGCTTATAGTATTCTTCAGACGACGTATGCCACTCAACTTCCAAGCTATGGTTCTTGTAAGTTTCTTCACTTGGTTTTCAAATGTGAAAGCTCTATCAATATTAACCCCTAGCAGTTGAATACTCTGCATATTTTCCAATCTCGAGTCTTTCATCCTGAATTTCAGATTCGCTCCGCCGCCTCCCAGTCCGATACATTGGAATTTACTTGGATTTGGTTGTAATCCGTTTTCTCTGAACCATTTCAATATATCCACCATCAGAACGTCCATTCTTTTCTGGATTTCTGTGATATCGTCACCTGTTATCCAGCAGGTGATATCATCAGCATACGCGACTACCTTTGCTCCATGCTGCAGTATCATAGGGAACAGGTCGTTTAGATAAACATTCCAAATGAGAGGTCCCCATTGGGATCCTTGAGGAATGCCTCGCGTAACTTCATAACAAAGTTCTGATGTCTTTCCATTGACCTTAACTTGGTTGAAACGTCCGTTCAAGTATGATCCCATCAGTTCCACCGCCCTCATAGACATGCCATAGGCATGTAACTTTCTTAAAAGAAGTTGATGGGGAATGCTATCGAACGCTGCCGATAAATCAAGGGAAACTGCTGCGACTGATTTCCTTGTGTCTACCGCTTGCTTCCAATTTACGAGTTAATGGTAAACAAACTGAGTGTATTTATCGAATGGATAGTGGCATTCCACAAGGATCACAGTGGGGTCCATTGTTTTGGAGTGATTTTCTCAATGATCGGCTTATATTTTCCAATCTGTTAGGTGTTCAAATTGCAGCTCATGCAGATGACATTATTATCGTGACAGCTGCGGCGGAAGTTCAGGGCAAACTTGATTATGCAATGCCCCGCATTCTCTATTGGTTTAACGAAAATCAGTTGGTTCTGAACATTAGTAAATATCGATGCCTTGGCTCAGGAAAAGTTTCAGAGGAACTCACGTTCCAAACTAACAGTGCTCTGATTTTGAATCAAGGTAGACTTTCGTTATTGAGGTCTCTATTGACAGCAAGTTTCAATATGATGAACATGCGAAATCAATTTCAGGCAAAGTATCTTGGAAACTTTGCGGCATAACCAGAATGAAACGCTGGGTTAATAGGGATATTCGCTGGAGATTAATTCAGGCATACATCCTTCCTTATTTTGAACATGCCTCTCTTCTTTTGGTGTTTGCATCTGCTTCGTCCATCAAAAGCTTAGATTGTATTTTTGAAAAATGTGTCAGGCTCGCGTTCAGAAACTACAAAACTCCTCTTCTTGAGTTAATTAGATTCACACTGAAAACAGTGGTTTTATCAGGAAGAAGACATTGTTCAGTTTTTCAACTGATGCAATGCGTTGCAATGTCAATGAAGTATATTGAAAATTGTGGTTGGAGAATTTCTTATTTAGTCAGCAATTCTGTGTGGGACACCCTCCGCATCTTTAACGGAGCTACTCACCGCCATTTCCCCAGCTGCCCACAGAAATGAATTTACACAACCTACATGTAATGCAAAAACTTATGGCAAATGTTCGATCAGATACGCCGGTCCAAGCTTCTGGAATAAGATGCCTGATGATCGACGACAATACAAACATAGTTCGCCTATAGTGCTTCAAGCCATCATAATGTACATGCAGCGTGAAAGTGGCATTTCCTGATAGGCCTATGGTGATATTTTGTCTTCCTCGTTAGTTTCCTAACTTTTGCTAATTTCATTATTTTCCTTGTGTTCTGTGCGTATTTGTAGTCACATTTGCTGTGAATGAATGTCTATTTTCAAATGTTTGAAAATTCACCTTGCTCCTCAACAGTAATCAATTTTCGTACAAAAAGCACGCAGGCGCCGCAGCATGCAATCATATAATCAACAATTAGCTTCTTAGAATAATTCTTACACTCAACTATCGTAATTTTTCATTTGGGATGGTGAAATGAATACAGCGATAAATTTTACTGGACGGGCCCACATGCGAAATTCATCCTGGCTCGGCCGGCCGCGGACATGATATTTGGTAGAAGATGCGGGCCTGGGGTCAGGGCCGAAGAAATCGGAATTTGTCAAAAACTAGTGTTTCTTATACATTTGACCTTCAACTCAGCCCAGGGATGACCATGGAAATAAAACTGATGCTGTTTTTCTGAATCCACTTTCAATGCCCTCTCGATTAACTTGTGGTTTAGCAAAATTGGCATAACAATTTGGGTGATGAGCAAAGCGGTCAATTTCGACTTTCATAGCCAGCAGGGCACGTTTGGAAAATTGCCTCAGTGGGCGAGGCTGAATGAAAAGTTCTAACAGCGAAAATAGGAGTATTTCTCAATTAATATTATCTTCCCTGAAGCTTAAGAGAAGATATGTGAAACTTGATGGCAGAAAATTGTACGCGCTCACACTTCCAAAGCACTTGTCACCTCTTAACGATCATTTAAATCGATGGATACAACGTGGAATAGGATATGTTGCTATAGTTTCTAAACATTTCAAGTGCGGGGACATTTTTGTGTAGGGAATACTTAAGAAGTAACCTGGTATATCAATGTAGCATTTTCTGAAGAGAGAATTTCTGCATTTACTCAACAGGGAGAGAGAGAAAGAGAGACACGAGGGAGATCGACATTTTTTAGCACAAGCCGTAGAGCATTTGCTGAAATGGTATAATCCATCATATGATTGATTACATGTAGCTATATGTTGACATATTTGTGTGATTAAAAGATATGAAACATCTGGTAGACACTATGTAGATTTCAGACAGCAATAACGCTGCCTGTTGAACAGAAATAAAGGATTCTTCGGTTTAGTAGCGTGCGAATCACAGTGTTTGGATTTGACATTCAACATGTTCATAAGTGTAGGCCCGAACACAAGCTGCTAATATTTTAAATCTCTCATAAAGTAAGGAATGCACTTGTATAACCAAATATAGTCAGCAAATCTCAATTCTATTGATGCCGCAGAATGCTACATTGTGTAAAATTGAATTATCTCATTACCTCTCAGAGTTTTGAGCTTTTTCACACCCTCTCAGATCTGGTGGGTCCAGTGGATCCCTTTTACAAATTCTTATTTTATGTGTTGAAATCGATACCAAATCATTTGGAAAGTTGATTTTAATTAGAATGATATTTGCGTGTAGCTTGTCGATTTTACTACCCTTTGAGTGTCTTTCAGCCTTCTCAGTAAACATATGCAAAAATATGATATATTTGAAATTCTGCGACATTTAGGACAGTATCAGGTGTAGTAACAGTCGATTTTACGATGTTTGATGTCGCCATATATCTTCAGATAGTTGATTTTAATGAAATTGATTGATTTATTCCATGCAGCATAACCCTTACATTTGGCCATTTTTTCAAATTTATTCATACCAGTCGAAATGGGCCTAAACTGAGCCATAGTTGCTGCATTTTTGGACACTTAAAACAGCTGTGGAGATCTCAAACTCATCAACTGCTGATGTGAAGACTTTGCCAACAGGTTGTTTTTGGTGTTAAACTGAAAAACATAATGATAGCTTTCAGTTTGAAAATTGATTTATGCTGATTTGCTCATGAAGACCAACCAGTCATGCACTATCATGTGTGCGAAAACAAAATATTCACATTTTGCAATCTTCTACCATAGCGCACATGCATGAGCATGAAGTAAACATTGAATTAACGAATTTCACTCATTGTGGACCATCGTGGACATGCACAAAATCATGATTTTCGTAACTTGAATTTCATGTATAATATTAGCCTTTGTCCACCCTTTCTTCTGGATCATTCAATAATTTTACATTATTATTCAATGATAGGTAGGCATACATAAAGTGGGCTTCAAGTGTGCGAAGGAAGTGATGATGCATAAGACCCTCAATCAACCATCTTTACTCTACAATTGAATAGTGTTTTCATAATGTTGTATCATTTCTCTTCAATTGCAATTATGAAGTATTTTGTAGTATTTCTGTCATAACATGCAAGCTAGAGATGCATGCCGGCATTCTTTATTGTTTATATAACTTTTTATTATGAAATAACTTGATAAACCTTTTTATTTGCTCTTCGGTTTAAACTTAATTGAGTAAAGGATTTCATACAATCCTAGTGTAGGCCTTTATTCGCTTTTTCATATATTGTTTGACTGCAATGTGTTAGTGATTTTTTGTCTCTCTCATTAAAGAATCCCGAAACGTTGATTCAAAAATCTCTTAATTTGTTTTATTCCTGTGAAAGCTAGAGGCAATTTCAAAAATAATTAAGATCATCAATTGATTAATTGAAGTGATACACATTCATTGAGGTTTAAAAATTTACTGAATTCTGAAGCAATCTTGAATGTAGGATATAGTTTCTGCTGAATTCTTTCATGTCGATTTGGTCTAGTAATTGAAAGAGATGTAAGCAATATCTTTTTGTCAAACATCATACCGTAAAGCAAAACACAAGTAGGGGTAATTTAATGATGGTGAAACATAGGGCCTATAAGTTGCAATTATATATAAATCTGCAGCATAAAAACAAATTCAAAAGTGGCAGCAATTTAAATTGAGTTAATGAAAGAAATCTCATTGTTATCCACATGACTGTCATTGTAAAATCACTTAATTATCATTCCAACTCTTCAATGATGCATTTTTATATAAATCAGCAATGAAGTATGGAAAACTTTTTGTACGCGTGGTAGATACTCAACATACTTGATTCTATATGAAGCTCTTCAAAAAATTTAGCACAGTGATACCAGACACTATTCAAAATTTGGACCAAGTGCAGCTTCCTGTACGAGTTTCCCCTTTTGACGAGCACACTTGGTAAAATGGGTAAAAATCAGTTATGTGATTTCGATTAGATTTTAATCGAGGTCGAGGTTGTTCTCGATATAAGTTACATAACTTTGATTGACTTTGGCACCGTGCACTTGAATGAAAGGAAAACAAAGACATTTGTGTTTATCAAGTTACTGATCACATTGTGTCAGCTCATTGAAAATCTGATTATTATCTATGATAGTTTTAATTGGTTAATTGCTACATCTTGGTATGCTTGTGTGAAAACATAAATATGCTTTATACTAACAATTGCAGATAAAAACATGACAATTTTTAACGGACACGCTCAAAACGTTATTCAATGCATGACATAAAATCGTTACAAAACAATTTTGCATATAGTCACAAAATTCATTGAAATCATCTAATGGCATGAGGCCTCCCGTTCAATCTTAATAGGTGCTAACTTTGGACAAAAGAATCTTGTATGCAAATTTCGTTATATGCCCATTATAAAAATTGAATGATAGCAATGAATACAATAGGGAAACATGGAAATATATTTATAGTCCCGCCAGAACGAGCCTCTGCATGGAACGAGACACAGAATGATGTATACTCTATGACTACTACGAAAATGCGCGCCTTCCGAGTTCTAACGTGTTCCTTTGATCTACAGACAAGATCAAGGAAATAGACATGTAAGTTGAAGGAAAATTTTCGACCAATATGTCTGCTTGGTGTGCTTGCTCCGACTATGCGAGTTTGTGGTATGATATGTCTTCTATTCAGACTTGCCGTTGGGATCCCAATAGCCATTGGGATCCCAATGGCTATTGGGATTGGATTGGGATTGGGCTACACTAAATATCACCCCAATCCCAATAGATACCGAAAAATAGCTGAACCCCTTCCTCAACATATAATCGTTCATAATTTTTTTGTCGGTTTGTGCAACCGTTCATTCTCTTGTCTACAGTCAATACTCCATGCTTCAGTCAGTCTGGGTTAGTTAAATAGAGATGAGAGATAGTAGCTTTTAAGCTTACTTGTACTCCATTGATATAAAAATAGGTGGGAAAGAGATGGCTAGTAGAGATTATTGAACTGTAATGAGAAGAGAGTATTGAACTGTAATTATCTGATAAAGTGGATTTAACTTCATTTAGTTTGAGGCGAAAATACACGTGTCTGTCGCTCGCCAAGAGCTTCTTGCCCGACAGCTGCGTTCAGAGGTGGAGACACAAATTTAGGGAAGTCCGCGATCTCCTTTACCCTCTATATCAATGTTGTACTCACACACGACAATATCGATACAGTTTTCTTCCCTTTTCTAAAAATAGCATATTACTTCGAAGGTTTCCTTCGCGCAGAGCCTACGCGTGTGTCTTCAACATGCGTGCGTGTCTTATGAGGCTGGTAGCTGGCTGATAGTACTGAACTAGTATAAGACGGACG
Organism: Prostheceraeus crozeri; assembly: GCA_907163375.1. Classification (NCBI taxonomy): domain Eukaryota; kingdom Metazoa; phylum Platyhelminthes; order Polycladida; family Euryleptidae; genus Prostheceraeus; species Prostheceraeus crozeri. Next base: position 27,790 of record CAJQUW010002321.1, on the reverse strand, counting down.
GCGGCGCATGGATGCACACACAGACACACACGGGGACTATGACGACAGAAAAAAAGCTCCCATTCATAACGCATCGAGTTAATGACCAATAGTTAAAATATATTCATGGTCGAGTTTACGTCATACGGACGTACATTGGTACTTTGTGACAACTTATTTTTTAGACTCTCACGTGTCTTGCTATCTACCACACAGACCACGTCCTCTCATGGAATTTACGAACATTGACAAGTCCGAAGTGCATACTTTCTTGAAAAATGGCACTGCAGTTTTGGAAGATATTCCAACAGCGTACTTCCGAACGAAACTATCGGAGGACTCGACTGGTGCTAAGTGTATTCGTCTACAGACTGGCAAATACGCGCCCTATCTTATCTGTCATCAATGCACAAGTGTTTTTGTTTGGTATTCCTTTTCCACGAAAACCGAAAAATGGACTAATGCCGGAGGTTACTCAGAAATAAGAAAACATTTGAAGAGCCGATGCGTTTCTTCTAAACAGTTGGTACAAGGGAAAGTACTGAAGCAAGGAAATGTCAAAAACTTCTTCGAGTCTTGTAAACCTGGAAAGTTATTGACTCCGTCACTACGAGAACAGTGGAAAACGAAAGTAGCCTCGCTGGCAGCTGACCATCCGACAGTCTCAATAAACGCTTGTGTAACAATCGCATATGAAGCTGCATTATTTGCTTCCTCTCTGACGCATCGCGAAAAAACTTTGTTTGACTTTTCCATGGGTCGTACATGCGCAACGCAACATATATTGCATCTAGGCAAATGTGCTGCTTCGCAAATGAGACATCTTTTCAACGTCTGTTGCTCAAATCCACGCTTAGGCATTTCCGGCTGTCTCGACTACTGGTCAGCGCGGAAGGGTTACCTTGCACCATATGGAGGAATCATCGCTTGTGGACTTGATATGGATTGGAGCTGGTTTCAATTTCCCGTCAAGATAGAAGAGCTACAGAACGAATCCCATGACGCGGAATTTACGTACAACATGCTTATGCAATCCCTCTCAGTCGACGGTCAGCCGTCGACATTTACTGATCCTTTCTTCATTACGACGGACAATGAAAGGAAGATGTCGGCAGCTTTTGACGGAAGATTTGAAACCGACGGTTTTCATTTCGGCGGTCGCATCGCTTGTGCTGAACATCTTCTTTCTACATGTGTCACCAGAGCTATGTCCGACGCTAACAATGTAAACTTAGCAGAAACTGAGAAGATGTTGAATTCCATCGAATCTTATTACAACGTACACACTTCCGTGGGAAAGGAGCTGCCCCTTTCTCACCCCGCCAAATGTGCAACGAGACCGTGGCGATCTCATTATCGACGATATGAGGTTTGCGAGAGAAACTATCGGCAATACCAGATTGAACCAAGCGAAGAGGTGACAAACAATTTACCATCCCTTTTGATTATCAAAAGTCTGAAATCAGTTCTGCACTGCACGAAGGATTTTTTTGACGAGATAGAAGTCAGTGGTCCCACACAACATCTCTTGCTCATCAGCTATCTTCGTCTCGACATTCGACTGTTTTTGGCTGAGAAAGGTAACAACGAGTACTCAACCAATGCTTCGCGAATGTTGGCAAAAGATATCAGGACTTTGATCGGTGATAAACTCTGGCCCGCATGTGGGTCGCCAATGGCAAAGACGGCGGCCTATCTTACAGGCATCGACGTGAAACGACTGTCCGCTGTAGTGTCCGAAAACATTGCAGGTGTGTCAGATGGTGAGACATTCATAGCTGCTTGGGAAGCCGAACTGAATGACTTCAATCAGGAAGTGGAGCACTTTCTTCGACGATTATTGGAGGATGTCGATTGTAATAAAACCGAAGTGTCTTTTTCTGTGAAGGGTGATGATAGAATCCCAAGCTGCAACGATGAGATTTTCAACAAAATTTTTGATGATAAAGCATCCACAAGTCACGTCCCTGGAACTTCTACCAACTCCAAGTCCGACAACCAAAATACAATTCAGAAAGAGCTTATTCTATACGAAAAGTTGAAGATTCCAATGAAAGATCCGACATCATTCTGGAGAAAAGAGACCGCAGCTACCATTCCTCTACTAAGACAAGCGGCAAAAAGGATTCTGTCTATTCCTGGAACGAGTGCAATGATCGAAAGACTATTCAGTGAGACCGGAATCATCCTATCGCCTAGACGTCGACGAATGTCATCAGAACTATTAGAGGCCCTTGTGTACCTGAAATACAAACAACGCGTTCAGAAACTGATGAGAAAACTCGACGTTCTCGACAAAGTACCGATGGATAATTTGGTGCTAGAACAGGAAGTGCAACGAGTCATCGACTTTGAAGACAACTGCGATAATAGTTCTGTGTAATTTTATGACGTGTAGTCATCGACTTACATCACGATTCGTGATTACGAAAACCTATTTTCTTTTCTATGTTTAAACAGATTTTCTAGACATTTTCTATAATTGTTTTTGTTAGATCGCTTTTAGTTATCATAAGATTTTCTAGAATTCATTTTTGTTTGAGCCCATTATATACTCTGTAGAATTTTCCAGGCGTATTATAGAATATACGATGACTACTACTTCTTGTATGTGTTTTACAGAAATTTTACTCAGATAGCTTCTCTTATTTGATGCATCTGTACTTAAGTATAGTATCAGTATGCGACTTGGAAATCTCGTTTTTGATTTCAGACGTTCGCGATAAGAATAGAATAATAGAGAGAGTTCTCTGCGATGGGGATTTGAGGGACGTGTAACACTATAGGCCTACCTGTAGATAGTATAGCTAGCTCTACTATATTCATCTTAGATTAATCAAGCTACACTATTGATTACTATTCAATATTAGTTAGTAGGCTAGTTATATAGTAGTATTACTGTAGTAGTTTACCAGTAGCCTATTCTTCTTCAGGCCATCATAGGTCCATATATACGACAGTAGTTCACGTAGGCTCCATCCTTGCAGCCTAGGTCTATCTGTAGAACTATTCTGTGGAGTATAACTTGCAGGCACCTAGGTGTAGCTTATGGTCAAATAACGTATAAGGGGCATTCAAATCACACAGTTTAGGGCCTATTGGGATTGTCATTGGGATTGGGATCCACTGGGATCCCAATGGAATTTCTTATTGGGATTGGGTTGGGATTGGGATGGAAATTCAAAAAAACGGCAAGGCTGCTTCTATTGCATTCTAATCCCGTGCTAAGAACAAATTCTATATGTGATATTTGTAAGAGTGGTTATAGATGCTCAAGGTTTGAGCTGAAATTTAATCAAAATTTCATGTTTACCTTCCTAAGATGATTGTTGAATGCAAATTTGTTTGGTTTTGGTAGGCAAAGGTAGATGATTACATGACTTCATGACCTGAAGATATATCATGCCACAAACTAGGCCTACAGCGCTTGAATAATACATCTCGCATAGTCCGGGCAAACACACCAAACCGACATTTCGGTCGAAAACTTCGATTTTCTTTCAATTAGCATGTCCTTTTTCTTTGCATTTGCCTGCATATCAAAGGAACACGTTAGAACTCGGCAGGCGCGCATTTTCGTAGTATTCATAGGGTTTAGAACATTCGTTGAAAGTCTCATCTTCGGTCTGGTTCCATGCAAAAGCCCATCCTGGCGGAGGGACTATTTCTATCTTTACATAGTATTTGTTATAATCATTATCATGTCCAAAAATGTCCGAGAAATAGGCATAAAGGAGCAAATGTATGAATAACAAGGAGGAAATAAAAAATTATGAATAGCAAAATGTTTCTATAATTATCTGACTACTGTTCTGTCCGACATCGATGAAAATCTGCGTAGTCTAAGTCGAGTTGTTAGCCGGGAAGTGCAAAGTTCACAGCATGACCAACTTCCGCGTGGTATTGTTCCACTAACAGAAGTGGTGAAGTATGTGGGATCTTCTTGTATCCTTTCATCTTGCTTTTCTTTTTTTATCTCGAAAGTGTATTTTTGAATCAGCAGATATCTAAGGAGAATTCAAACGTTAATTGATTGCTGTCACTAAACATATTTGTCACAGATTTGGATAGGTGTTTTTTGACTTCCTCGCTTACATGCATATCTCATACCCATATAAACAACTTATAGTTAATGTGCAATTGCTATTACTGATATAACCGTGAAATACATGTATTAGCGGTTGGGTTACGTCAAAATGAAGGCCACTTGGTTTACGTTTGGGGGATCTGAGACGTACACTCCATATTGAAATGGCTTGAAGCAGCTTGTAACATCATAAAAATATAGCTTTAATTTATTTTTATATGATTTGTGGGATATAAGAAGACATTGTCAAACTGCTCCTGAGATCAACTGTTAACCTGTCCTACAGAATTCGAATCTACTTTCGCGCGCTCCTTGTATAGAGCGAACATTTCTTATTCCGACTACATACAGCAGTTGGCACCACCGAGCAGTCAGCCAGGCGTCAGCAAATTCACGAATTGTATGAACTCGGTCTGTGATTGGACAAAGAGAGTTACCATTCCTATGGAAGTTGAATCAAGCCGATATTAGCGACTGATTGCACCATCCATGAGGCCTACAATTGAGAAATTGCTGAAATATGGCGATAATATTTAAAAGTTTGCCCGGTAAAGTAACTGCCCAGAAATCATGGAGTTTCGTGACAATTTCCCTCAGATGTCGCATAGCGTTCAATAGAACGCAACATTTTTCTTATAATATCCGTGTGTGTATATAAGACCATATAAACTATTTTTGCTAGTAAGAGTTTTCTCCATAGCAATTTTCTGTGAGGTAGTCTCTGCAAAAAAAAACTGACAGTATTTACACCCATACAATGAATTCATGAAATGCTGAGACTCAAAATGTCGAAAGAAATGAATTTTGCTATCATACGGGGATACGTAGGAATGAATGGCTATAGGTTATGATTATGTATCTATGATTTATTCACTTGTACAACATCCTACTACTCCTTATCATAGGAGATATCATATAGCCTTAGTTGGAGTGCCATAACAACTCAAATTAGAAATTCATTAGCTTGCTCCTCAACAATAATCAATTTTCGTACAAAAAGCACGCAGGCGCCGCAGCATACAATCATACAATCAAGAATTAGCTTGTTAGAATGATTCTTACACTCAACTATCGTAGTTTTTCATTTGGGATGGTGAAATGAATAAAGCGATAAATTTTACTGGACGGGCCCACATGCGAAATTCATCCTGGCTGGGCCGGCCGCGGACATGATATTTGGTAGAAGATGCGGGCCTGGGGTCAGGGCCGAAGAAATCGGAATTTGTCAAAAACTAGTGTTTCTTATACATTTGACCTTCAACTCAGCCCAGGGATGACCATGGAAATATAACTGATGCTGTTTTTCTGAATCCACTTTCAATGCCCTCTCTATTAATGTGGTTTAGCAAAATTGGCATAACAATTTGGGAGATCAGCAGGGGGTCAATTTCGCCAATCCCAACCATCAGAGCGCGTTCGGAAGATTACCTCATTGGGCGAGGCTGCATGAGAAGTTCTAACAGCGAAAATAGGAGTATTTCTCAATTAATATTATCTTCCCTGAAGCTTAAGAGAAAATATGTGAAACTTGAATGCAGAAAATTGTACGCGCTGACACTTCCAAAGCACTTGTCACCTCTTAACGATCATTTAAATCGATGGATGCAACGTGGAATAGGATATGTTGTTATGGTTTCTAAACAATTCAAGAGCGGGGACATTTTTGTGTAGGGAATACTTAAGAAGTAACCTGGTATATCAATGTAGCATTTTCTGAAGAGAGAATTTCTGCATTTACTCAAGAGGGAGAGAGAAAGAGAGACACGGGGGAGATCGACATTTTTTAGCATCAGCCGTAGAGCATTTGCTGAAATGGTATAATCCATCATATGATTGATTACATGTAGCTATATGTTGACATATTTGTGTGATTAAAAGATATGAAACATCTGGTAGACACTATGTAGATTTCAGACAGCAATAACGCTGCCTGTTGAACAGAAATAAAGGATTCTTCGGTTTAGTAGCGTGCGAATCACAGTGTTTGGATTTGACATTCAACATGTTCATAAGTGTAGGCCCGAACACAAGCTCAACCATAACAACTCAAATTAGTAATTCATTAGATAAGCATATTGCAAAAATAAGTAAGAAAGAGAAGCTTGAGGCTACTTTATTCTCAGCGTGGAAATCAAGAATCATGACACTGATTAAAGATCGAATATATCTTGCCAAGAAATCCTCGAATACATTTCGCGCACACAGTAATCGACTCAAGATTAATGTCAAAATGGGTAAAAATCTGAAAGAATTCCGGAATGACGTCATAATTACACCAGTTGATAAAGCATCTAATAATTATGCCTTCATTTGCAAAAAGTTTTATCTCCAAATTCTCTTAGCCGAGTTTATTGATATTTCCACGTCGAACATATCGGGTACCTATGCTACCTATGGTCCAGAGCAAATTTTAGCGCAGAATGTAATTGAGCAACACACAACAATTATGAAAAGCGAGTTTAAACTATCTGTCTGTGAAAAAGACAGAAAATTACCAAAATTATATTGGATTCCAAAATTTCACAAAACTCCATGCAGATTTAGATTCATAGCAGGAGCATGACAATGCACATCGAAAAAGCTTTCCATCAAAGCAAATTCAGCCTTAAGTATTTTGCGTGACAATTTTCAGAGATATTGTATGGCAATTAAGAGAAACAGCGGTTTCGATTGTTTCTGGAGTATAAAGTCCACACAAGAATTCCTACACAGATTAAATTCGACACGAGTTCATTCATTGCAAGTTTTCGATTTTTCATCCTTATATACGAATCTTGATCAAAAATTGATTGAAGATCACATATTCGGTATTATGGATTTGGTGTTAAATTCCTCAAATAGAAAATTTATTTGCATTGGATATGATAAGTCCTTTTGCTCAATGAAAAAATATAATGGCTATCACTGTTTTGATAAACAGAAGTTAAAAGAAGCCATACATTTCCGATTATCACAGACCTACGTCACATTCGGTAATTTAGTTTTCAGGCAGATTAAAGGCATTCCAATGGGAGGAAATTGTAGTCTACTCCTAGCTGACCTATTCCTCTTACACTGCGAATATGTTTTTATGCAAAATTTGATAAAAACTAAGAAATATCATTTAGCACGCTTGTTATCACCTGCATCAAGATACATAGTTTGCTGACCTTGAATGCTTTTTCTTACACGTCTATTATAGATACTTTGAAGGTATTTTGGTGACCTTGTATTTTCCACATGGTGCTTCCGTCAGCATGGTGCAACAAGCCGAGTTATGTGAACACATTTCATCTGTGATCGACGAATATCTTCATAAATTTCCATCAGCCAATGTGGTAATTTGTGGTGACTTTAATCACATTAGCACTGATGCCCTCGAATCTGCATTCAATCTGCATGAAACTGTCTTATCACCTACTCGTGGAAGTGCAAGGCTGGATAAATTGTTCATTCCTGAATCTGTCGTTCCATGTTATCAAGAAACGCGATTGTTTCCCCCATTTGGTGATGCTGATCATATGGTAATTCTTCTGCCCTCACATGATGCCATTACTAATTCGCCTTCAAACATTGTTGTCATGGACCTCCGTGATTCGAACCTGAAAGTGGCCAGAGATTTTCTTCGCACCATTCCTTGGAGTCAACTTTTAAGCTGTGATAGCATTGATGCAGCTTGTGAGCAGTTCTATTCTGCTTTATGTCGTGGCCTTGATTTTATTCCAACAGACGTTGTAACTCATGGCAGAAAGGAAGCTCCGTGGATGACACTATCTATCAAGGTGTTGATAAACAAAAGATATCAAGCCTATCGAAGCCAAAACTGGACTTTATTCAATCATTTCAAATTGAAAGCGAAGCAAGAAATCAACAAGGCCAAGTTTTCATGGGGCACCAGAATGGCAGAGAAGAAATCCATTTGGCAGGTTTATAAGACGGTCACGTCTAAATCCGTCAACAATAATTGGCTTCTGAATGCTGATCCACTTCAAAATGTGAATGCCATTATTGAGTTGCTTAACCAACAGTACTCGGATAAACTCATCGTTGATCCTATTGAAAAAGACAATTTGCTTAACTTTTCTGCTCCTTTTCAATTTCATGTTGCTGGGGTACACGAATTGCTGCAAAACATCAATCCAAGAAAGGCAACTGGGTCAGATGATGTTCCTTCAATTATATGGCTGAAATTTGCTGATTTTCTTTGCGAACCGCTATGTATTCTTTTTAATCACTGTTTAAGGGTTGCAGACATACCTCAAATGTGGAAGCTGGCAAACATTATTCCAATACCCAAGTCCAACCCTCCCACCTTATTTAATACGAGACCTATTTCACTGCTTCCCATACCGGAGAGAATTTTTGAGCGTCGTATTCTCCTGCATTTCAAAGATGAGTTGCTCAGATTTCAGAACCAGCATCAATATGGATATCGGCCAAAAAGTTCCACTGCATGTGCATTGCTCCACTTGGAAGACTTTGTAACAAAAACTCTACAGAATCGTGATGTTTCGAGCTGCCACATTGTGACTATTGACTTCGAAAAGGGTTTCGATAAAGTCTCACACAAGTTGCTTTTGAGGAAGATGATTGGAAGAAAACTTAACCCTTTTTTGACCGTCTTCATTTGCAACTACTTATCAAACAGACACCAGAGAATCAAATGGAGAGATAAAGTCAGGTCTGTGTGTGAGGTTACAAGTGGAGTTCCCCAAGGTTCCTCGTTTGGTCCTTCGCTATTTGCCTTCTTTATTTCTGATCTAGAAGCTTATCTTGCATTGAATGATGACGTTATGCTTGTTAGCTATGCTGATGATTTAACCTTATGCGGAGCAATTTATAAATCTCAGAACATCAGTCCCATATATACTGCCATGAATAAGTTAAAGCAATGGGCTATGATCAACAAAATGACTATAAAGCAGGAGAAATGTCAGCAAATTTTCGTTTCAAGTGACAGGAATTTTGACAATACTGCTCTTCAATTGGATGATGTTCCTTGCAAAGCGAATATTCGTCTTCTTGGTGTTTACTTGGATGAAAGTTGGAATTGGAACATTCATGTCAATGCTGTCTGCAAAAAAGCCTCGTCGAAGCTCCACGTTCTGCGACAATTGAAGTCATATATGAATAAAGAAAATTTGTGCCGCATATACTACAGTTGCATACGTTCTATATTAGAATATTGCTCCCCTCTCTTCACGAACTTGTCCAGACACAACGCCAATCAAATTGAGCGGATTCAATCTCGATGCCACAAGGTCATTTGTCGAACTTCAGGATGTGAGTGTGCAGCTTTTGTGCCCTTAGAGTATAGACGCATAATTCATGGTTTCAAGATGTTTGAGTCCCTTGTTAATGACGTGTCCCATCCATTACACCATCTCGCACCTCGTTTATTGCCAACCTCAAGAAAGTTCGAAATTCCCATCTGTAGAACACTGTTGCGCAAGAACTGCTTAATCGTGACAATGGCAAAGTTATCAAATAGTAATTTTTCGACATAATTTCAGTGATTTCCGTTGATCTGGTGCTTTCCGTGTACTTTGTGTTGACATTTGTTAAGACATTGTTCACATGTAATGTTTGTTGCTTGTCTCTGTACAGCCTCTCGATTTCCATTTGAGGCATAATCAAATAAACGCTATTTATTATTATTATTATTATAGACGATATATGTGTTGTCAATTATAAACACTTTAATTCGTTGATTCAAAGAATCTATCCACCTGATTTGTTGGCGGAGAGAAATGGTGATAACAATAAAGAGGTAGTTTGCCTTGATGTGAAAATACAAATCTCACAGAACAGCTTGAGAACTTCAGTATATCACAAAGCAGATGATTTCTCTTTCTCTGTGGTGCAACTGACTTTTCCGGAGAGCATGATCCCATTACAGATGGCCCTTCATGTTTTCGCGTCGCAAGTAGTCAGATATTGTAGAATATGCTCGAAGTTACAAGACGCTGTACACAAAACTAACAAGACACTAAATATCATGAAATCTAGAGGTTATTCTCAGCATGACTTGATGAGTTACACAGAAAAGGCTTTCACAAGGCATAATGAATCGCTTCACAAATATGGTCCTTTCTCGGCTCGACAATTCACTTCACTCTGTGAATTTCAATGAGGCACGCGACCAACAAACGACTCGCATTTTGCTCAATGCCTTGCTGCATAGGTGAATAAACGACTAACAATGACTTGTAGCCATCATATGGGGGGCGGTGAAGAGTGAATGCAGAGCGCTTAGCGTGGTTTACGGGAGATGAGAGAGCTCCCATTGTTAAGTCTTGATGTATGAGGCGAAGTTTGTGTAAAGGCGGATTACATATTTATCACACAACGATTACATCTTTATGGGATTCGAGGATGAACAGGATCTGTTTACTTGTGGGAATCGAAAAGGCAAAGATTGATGTACAGAATTGGTTTATATGTGCGGATCGAAAAAAAACATACTGCATTTATTGATGGGATGAATTTAATGACAGGATCAGTTTACATGTGGGAAACGTAACAATTGAATGATGTCTGATTTATCTTTGTGACATATCTTTCAAGACATATCATTACCTATTCAGTATTTTGTCAGCCAGTATGTGCGGGACCCCGCTCGTTTGGGTTTGAGTGTTCAGGTTAGGGGTCGAAACACAACTAGACGAGTACCTGCTGATGACTGACGGACTGCAGTATTATGTTTTATATCCCTTAATCGGTAGCTGTAGTAGTGGTCGATGTATTGTAATTCAAATCTGATCAAAAGGCCAAAGCTGATCAATTTTATTCGTTGCTGCGAGAAAACTACATTGAGTTCTTTTAAGAAGTGATTAATCCAATGGTTACAGTGGCATTGCCTTTGTACACTTGCGGATTGGAGAACGCCATCAGTCCTCCTTAGGACTACTTTAACTAATAATTTAAATTAGTAAGCATTATACTCTATTATAAATGGCTACTGGGATGACTTTCATCATCGTATGAGAATTATCATCTTAGCCACAATTCCCAACCTACCAGATGCCTAAACAGGCCTACTTGATTTGCATTTCTGCAAGCATCCCAGGAAACCAGTCGTCATCCATGCGACACGAAAAGTACGTGCGGACAATGATTACGTTTGTTTATAATTGCGGTGTCGAGAATGTTTCCGTTTTTTAAAGTAGGAGTATGCGTTGGCTCAAGCGTGCTGATCGGATGACCTTTTAATGTTGCGTTGGTGGGCTGATAAGTCACCTTTTGCAATATGATCAAACCCGGTTGGACAAGAGCAAGCTAGCATTGTCAGAGCTATCATACTATCTCCCTAAAAGTACAGGGAGAGGAGAGATGATCTCCAGATGCAATAAACTGACCATATGCGATTAATATGCTCTCCAAAACATTACAAGAAGATCTAACAGCCTATTTTTCAGATGTAATAAATGTAGAATTCTATGCAAAACTTTATCTTGACTATGCGCAAGGATCGGAAAATTGAATGAAAAATTTGTTCAGTCAGTCAGATTTTACGTATTCTATTGCGAGATGCTTCTCTAAATTAGCCTATATGACTGTTGAGAGTTTTACTTATCAATGCGTCCCTCAAAAATGGCAAAATACATTTTGCAACGACTAAGCAGCTACGCATAGGCTTTTTTCCAGATGATCTCCGAATTCCTTTACACAATTCGTAATAGCAGCAGTCATTATTCTTCTCCACTACACATGGAAACAGAGAAAATAGCGGAAATCCCATAGCTAACCTACTGACAAATTTTCTTACGGTAAAACGTACATTCTTACACTTAACTACACCTCGATTTTCCACAATATTTGATGTCCCTCTTTTCTCATCAATACAAGAATGCTAAGAAAATCTGTTGTCGCTTCCTCATACCGGCTGAAAGTTTCCGGACAGAAACATCCCATGCAGATCATCCTCTACATTTTGACGAAATCTGATCATGAACGGCGCTGTGGCCTTGCGGTAGTGTTGGCTCTGCATCCGGGAGACCTTTGGTCAAATTTGGGTCGGGTCAAACCTAAGACTTTTAAAAACACTTAGCACAAAAGGAATGAGAGTGGGATAAATAACAGTTCAGCCACATGGAAGAAAGGCCCCGTGCCTAATGTGCTTCGAGGATAAATAAGGTTCATTTATTTATTTATTTATTTCATGTAAAGCGTTTAACTTCTTGTTGAGTTTTCAGTCAGATGACTTCAGAAGGCTATCCGCAGGCATGAAATGGAGATTCAGATTATTTGATGCATGATCTCTGTGAAGTAAGCAAGGTAATAAGATGATTTTGTGAATGAAATAGTCGGGTACAGAGCTGTTTTCAAAAATTATTTTTTAAGTCTAGAGGATATCAACAAATCTCTCATCCTTAGAATTTTGAAATATAAATTTTTCCATCCGAAGTGGTTGGAATCGATATGGTGACGATTTTTTTTTGTTCATTCCAAATGTGAGTGTAGTCTTGACTCTTGAATCTGAAAACCTTTCAAAATGCTCTGCTATGTCTGCTAACTTCGACTTGACGCTGCAAATTCATCAGTTGCAGACACCGTCATATAAATCAGGTAATGGCTTTGGCTTTTACATCAGGTACAGAAGAGACTATATGCCCATCACACAATGACAAAAACATGGATGAAACTGCCATGGTTAAGTCAACCATAAGTCAGTTAAAAAGTCAACCATAAGTCCTGGGCTAAAGCCCTCAGGATTCATCAAATAATTTCCCTCTCTGTGGGACATCCTCTATCCACTATAAGCCTAAGCCTATCCCCTATCCTAGCCATGTTACGATTTCTATGTCCTCTGGAGCATTTATTGAGAGCAGAAGGATTGATGACATGAAATTTCTAGTCAGCATATTTATAGGCCCCGTAACTGTATGAGTACACAAAACCATTAACGAGTACCAATTGGAGGGCAAGTCTTCTGGTGCCAGCAGCCGCGGTAATTCCAGCTCCAATAGCGTCTATTAAAGTTGTTGCAGTTAAAAAGCTTGTAGTTGGATCTGAGGAGTAGACCCAGTGGTTGGTCACACGACCATACTGCTGGCTCGGCCTACATAGTCGGTAATTGATTTGGTGCTCTTAATTGAATGCCTTAATTGCCCGGCCACGTTTCCTTTGACAAAATTGGAGTGCTCAAATCATGCCCACTGCCTGAACAGATGCCTGAACATATGCATGGAATAATGGAGAAGGACTCGGTTCTATTTTGTTGGTTTTCGGAACATGAAGTAATGATTAAGAAGGACAGACGGGGCATGCATTCGTATTGCGGTGGGAGAGGTGAAATTCTTAGATCATCGCAAGACGGCCAACAACGAAAGCATTTGCCAAGAATGTTTCCATTAATCAAGAACATTGAATTGTGGTTCCCTCCCAGAGTTCTGCTGGTTCACCTCACGCACCTCATCCACGTTTGAGGAGTCAATTTCCGCCGGACGGCGGCTACCCAGCATTCGATGCTTTGAATGATTGTGGGCATACACTGCATCATCAAGAACACGTGTCCATACGTTCGTGACATTAATGAAATACTTCCACTGACGCTCCTTTAGCATCCGATTGAAGCGCTCCACCACCGCCGCTTTGTAGGCACCCTCGACACTGAAGAGCTCAATACCATGCTCTGCAAACAGTTGACGCACCCACCTCTTCTCAAATTCCTTCCCCTGATCTGTCAGCACTCGCATCGGGATCCGGCCATCAGTGAGAAAAATGTTCCGAAAGGCATCACCCAGCCAACAATGCTACGTAGCACCTACGTAGCAGATGGTAGCATTGGTTGCAGTAGGTAGCGTGTCTGTGCTACGCAACTGCAACGTAGCAGCTACGTAACATTTTCTTCGGTAGCAGATGCAAGGTAGCGAGACGTAGCAGCTACGTTGCAATTTGTTCGGTAGCTAATGGAAAGTAGCGAAACGTGGCAGCTACGTAGCAGGTCTAATCTGTCCTAATTGGCATCACATATGATGCCAATATTGCGTCAGAAATGCTCCTGGGATGTCTTCCTCCTTAGTGGGATGTCCCGGTTGACTTTCGCCCGGTGAAAAGTGATACGATAGTGTCATTATCTACCAAATCGGGAGAGTTTATCATCTCATCACATGTGCCATGCAACTGAAATAGCCTATACATTACTTAAAACGTTACGTAACATCACATAAAATTGTCAGACTCATGAGGTCCCGAAATAATCCACTGAAAAATGCTACGTGGATTCCATATCGAATCCACTTGACATTCTGGAATTCACGTGGAATTTTTTTTTTCGTCCAAAATTGATATTGCAGGATTTTCGTCTTTATTTTAGTAGTGAAGCAGTTTCAATTTGTTCGAAATCATGACGGATGACGTGGAATTATCCACGTGGATAATTCTATGTGGATTCCAGGTGCCATTCCGGCCGTGTCGGAATATCATCGTGGTAAATGTAAATTCCATGGCGCATTCGTGTGGAAATATGTCCGCGTGAAAAGAAGCAAAAAGTTCTGGATTCCCCGTGGTATTCATGTAGGAATGTCAACGTGGAAAAGATGCTGAATATTCAATGTAGATTCGAAGTAGCATTTATATGATTGAGTCCACATAGGGAAAAGCGGAAAATTCAATGTAATTCTACGTCATAGTCGGTTCGTCCACTTCGTCGAGCAATCATGCAAGTAAGCTTGTACAATTGATTCAAAGCTACTCAAAGGATTATACATATTTGATTCTACTGTTTTCCAAGTAATTTGATGTAACTTAAAGATTTAAGTTTTTCCTGATTGAATAGCGAATGCATTTCTCAAAGGCTTTTGTGTTTCTATATTTGAAATTAATCCTTATTTTACGCTATTTTTGGATCCAATCCCCATCAACTTGCGATCAGATAAAAAAGGATTATTCAGCATTCCTATCCTCATTTCTGATCATCCTCTTCCCCCTCCCTCCCTCTCTCTCTCACACACACACGCACACTCTCTCTTCTCTCGCATTATATCATGTACGTGTATACACGCGCATATTCGTGAGGCATCATAAATATTGAATGGTCTATGTCTATTTCGCACGACAATATTTTTACATAGGTAACCAATTGCTATTGTGACTTAAATCTCCCAATAATGAAATTCGCATTTCACAAGTATTAAGTCTTGGAATTAATTCGTCTTTTAAATGCTCGAAACTTTTGCAGCTCTGAGTTTTCTATTGGTTTCATCAAGTGATGAGAACCAACATTTTACGTTTAGTAGTATAGGCTATACTCTACATCCAAAATTTGCGAAAGCGATGTGATTTTGAAAGCTTTTACACAGCCAAGTTCTGTTGTGCAATTTCACCACCGCCCTTCTTGCTTTCATAGACAGCTATTTCATCCCTATCCCAATTTCGGCAGCTCGCACATCTTTGTTCGCCTTCGCCTGCTGACAGCTACAGATGGAACAGGTAGCATGGATCGATGATATTTTTCCTCCAGCCACACACAAGCGTCAAGCATGGAGAAACTGACAGGATTGCGATGTTACGTCAAATATAGCAGACTTCAGCATTGTGGACTTTCATTGCGCACGCCACTGCTGCTATCCTTCATCTGTCTGTAGAGACCGCTAGTCTCAGTGTTGCCTACTTTATCTTCTTCAAATTCTTATTCATCGTGTGCAGTATCAAATTTAGTGATACATGCGGATTACGTACAGCCCTCGTCGTGGCAATGGATTCTTCAAACGGAAGCAACACTTCAAACGGAAACTTGAATAGCCTACCTAAATGATGCACTGGAGATAGAGAGAAATGGTGCTGTTGGATGCCAGAACAGAATTTCTTTCGAATAAGACAATCAAAATACATTTGAACTCCATTGACTTCATGAGTACTCCATGACTTGTCGCTTCTTCGATTATCAACTCCGTGGTTCAAGCTCAAATGCTTCTATGTGTCGATTCTTTCATCGCAACAACATGTAATGTTCAGTACTTAAATTCATATTAAATTGGTGAATGAATGAAATAAGAGATAAAATCAGAATGGAATTTTCGAAACAATTCAGATGTAATTCACAAAATTTTGAAGATAGACTTCACATACGCGTCATCTACTAGCTATCTCATAGATATACTGAATACTTGAAGTTTCAATATAGCAATCTTTGGATTTGCTTCGTCTAACCGAAAAGAAAGAAGTAATTGACGTGTAGTTGACTGACATATTTCTTCAATTACAATTACATCATGAAAATTCAACTTTTTTTGGACACGATCTCACACATTCAGATCGGTTAGTGTCTCAAGACCTCGGTGACTTACCAAGCCTCAGGGAGATCAAAAGTTCGATGCAGGATATGAGCACTGCCAGGAGTGATGCCTTCGTCAATTCCGGTATGTGGTGTGCCCCAGGAATCTTGTTGAAGTAGGCCTTCAACCTTGATGTGTAGGCACCCAAGGCGCCCACAAACGCCGGGACAACTTCAACATTTGTGTTCCACAACTTCTTTATTTCTATGCGCAGGTCTTGATACTTTGTGATCTTCTCTTTCTCTTTCTCTTGTATGTTTTTGTCGTCGGGGACTGCTATATCTATTATTAGAGTCTTCCTTTGGATCTTATCCACCACGATGATGTCTGGTCTACTTGCTTGTATGCAGTGGTCAGCCCGCACTTCGAAGTCCCACAAGATCTTTGTATCATTACTTTTGATCACTGATTGAGGGTCGTGCTTCCAATATTGATCCACCACATGGATTCCTTTGTCCTTGCAAATCGCTCTATGGATAGACTTTTGGCAACTTCGTTATGTCTTCGGAGGTATTCCGTCCCTGCCAGTTTTGAACAGCCAGTCAGGATGTGGGAGACAGTTTCGTCAGTTGCTGTACAAAGTCTGCATTTCGAGTCTGTTGAAATCTCTAGGACATGTGCTGTGTGTGCCTTCGTGTTCAGAGCCTGATTTTGTGCGGCTGTTAGCACTGATTCGGTCTCAATCTTTAATTTAACATTTACTAGCCAATTGTACTGTGTTTCTTTTGTTGTAATGTCCTTGGTTTGCCTGAAATATTGCCCATGCAGAGGCTTCTCATGCCACTTCCTTTGTCTGTCGTCCACTTGTGCTCCTTTCCATGTTTGGAATTTCTTGGGCCCGTGCTTGTTCTGATCATCTGATTTCACCACCGCCAGCAGTGGATCGTCTTTAGTATTCCATACATATTCGTTGAGGCTCTTGTCCTCTCCCTCTATCACTTCCCGGATGTTCTTAAGCCCTCTACTTCCATTTCTACGTGGTAAATATAGGCGATCGACATCGGCCCGTGGGTATAGCGCGCGGTATACCATCATTATAATTACAATTACTCTAAAATCAAAATCTTCAACTACAATTACTTCAAAACTACAACTTCAAAATTAATCAAACAATTACAATTGCAATTACTGTAATTGTTCCAGCCCTGATGTCACATGTGGTAATGTTGGAAATGGCATATTTCAATAATTGTTAAGAAATGTTAGCGACGAATGTATATTCTCCGTAATTTAAAACTATGTGACTGTCCATCAAAGATAACTTTTGAATGCTGTGTTTCTTTTATTCGTTTAGTCCTCACTGATGGTTTTCCCATCTTCTGCAACCTCCCTAAATATTTGTTTGAAACACTTTTAAGGGTCCAGAAACTAGCAGCAAGATTTTTTCGTAATCATGATTTCTCTGTTTGACATTTGTTACTGAGACCTTGTGTAGAAGATTGTTTACTACAATTGTTAGTGATAGTAACCATTCTTTGAATATCATGTTTGACGAGAAAACCCACTCTGCGAAATCCTCTGTGTGTTACAGCCCCCCGCGAGCCAAACATGTTCGATTTAATAACTCATTTATCCGCTTCACACGGTGAAGTTGTACAACTTTTTTATGATGCACTTGTACCTCGTTGTTTTTATTATTTGTCTATGTTTTAAACTTACCTCTGTAATGCGCTCACCGCACAATGTCAGTCATCAATAATAAAGTCTTATCTCTCTCTATCATTAGTTTGACTGGCGATTGACGAAGTTACTTACTCTAGTGGAGAGGTATGTGAACACAACTGTAAAGAGGATTATTACGTAATTGTGACTTGATGTGCATGTGCAGTCCTTAGTATCGCAATTAGAAGAGAGGGAATTTTACTATCAACTTGCCATCAATCAGCGGGTGGCATCGACAACGGCCCGATGCGACGCCATTGGGCTATTAATGGGCCGACACATTCTTTAGTACAGGGATGGTGGCATACAAGAAACAGTACAAGCACATCACTAAGATATGTAGTGCAGCGAAGAAAATCTGGTTAAATTCGAAATGCCAAGAAGTTGGATGACTTTCTATACCAACTCGACGGATTGCACCATTCAATCAAATTCACTATCGAAATGGAACATGATCAAACATATCCTTCTTAGATATTATGATAAAAAAGAATTCGAAACAATTGTGCCTGTTTGTAATTTTATAAATAAAAAGCGCACAGAATGCTTTCGAAGTCATAATAAAGTTTATTGAAATTAGGAAGAAAAATGTAAACCTGACATGTTTCGACTGGTCTTGTCAAAGGTAACCCAGCATGTGAAATTACATTGAAAGATAGACATTTTTTAAGAAGGAGGAAGTTGAGATACAGGTCAACACGCGATAGCAGCGGCAGACTGTGAGTCACCCGATTACCATGGCAAGCGAAGATTAATCACATCGCCCCTTTAGAACCGGAAGGTCGTAACTGACATTTTTTCAAAATTGAGTTTTTTGGCCTAAACTGATTATTTGCATCCAGATTAGCTTGTGGTAGACTGCCGTTCTTAGATTCGTATATTAATCATGCGAAAAGCGATGCGCCGTTTTGTCGCAAGTAAATGGTAAACAAATAGTTTTGGTCCGTTTTGTCGTAACTGCTGTTACGACCATTCGGCCGAAATTGTCTTACGGTGAATGGTAGTTACGACCTTTCGGATGTGACTACAAAATTTACTTCCGTCAGAAACTATGACGTGTTGGTGTCCCGAGCGCTTGTGTTCGTGTATGTTGCTCTCCTATTATTGTATGAAACGATGTGTGATCGGGATATCGAGCTTGGCAGTTCAATATCACCATCATTGTAGTGTGACGTCAGTAACTGGGAATCTTATATTCGGCAGCGAAGTCGGTAAGCAGTGATTTGATTGTGTACTTGACATCCCGCGCGGTTGACCTGAAACAAGGACGTCTACTGCTGAAAAGATCATTCGTCTTGATTGGAGTTCGCAAGTTGGAGATCCAAAGTAAGCATGCATAGCTATGTAGATTTAATAGACTTACAATTAAGTGGGCATTGGTTTGCTTGTGCTTTTGCTTTGGAAGTGGCATACACATGCGACAGCAACCTAAGCGATGTTTTTAAGAAATGAATCAGTATACATGTGTAGGTTTTCCGACAGAAATATGCAGATCAAATGTAGAATATGTCGGAAAACCTATATAAGTTCATAGAATCTATAAGCAACGTATAAACTAGTGTAAGTGCAGACATCAACCATGTATGATGGATAAAGCCGCCATGGCATTGAACTTTGTGCGATAGCCAGGTTTACAGCTGCGTAGGCCTATACAATTCAATTACACTCATAGTGGGAGTCACTTGAAGAAGATGCGGCATATTACAACTCAATATTCTTATTACATGTATAATAGTCTGCTGTATAGAGCTTCACATTCCGAAAGTACATTAGGCCTATCACTTCCAGCGGTTTTGCAGTAATTATGATATTTGATGTTTAGGAGTTTTAAAGAATTCTATTATTGTCAACAAGGCTTTTTAATAGCGATTTCTCATGTTGTGATGAGTTCTCGTAGCTTACTGTAAGCTGTAGACGATACGCCGGTGTAGGCCAATAATATGTAAATGATAACTTATAATATTATTACATTAACGAATTTCTGCTAGAAGCAGCTGCTGAATAACCACATACGTACTGAAAAAACGATGTCTTATGTTGTGAGACAAAATGGAAACATGATTATCATCAGAATTTAGATCTTAGAATAGTACTAGTGAATTAATAAACGGGAAACTAAAATAAATTATCTAGGCTGATATTTTTTTCGCAATCGAATATCTAACTATGTCCCTGCTTCGTTGCAGGCATGTCGGAGTCAGTGCCGAAAAATGCGGTATGGCAGAGATTTAGCGAAACGGGTGACATTGATTTACTGGTTAGATGGAGCGATAACTCCGTGAATTGGGTTCCTGAGGCACAGCTCAAACGCAGGCCAAATGGTCTCTTTGGCAAAGATCTCCAGGCAGGAAAAGAAGCGTTTATGCTTTGGAATGGCAGATATGTCGAAGGGAGGAGTCTTTCTATATCTGATGTTGAGCTACCTGCTGTTGTAGAGGAGTCTAACGACGAGTCCAGTGACGAGGACAATATCCCTCTTAGTCAGCTTAAACAAAAATACATTGAAAAATATGATGAAAACATAAGCCACACAGATAGGCCAAGCTGTAGCATGAGTGATGCTCGTGATGTAGAGAGAATGTGTTCAGCAGCTGATGCTGAGATAGTGATTCTTCCAGAGTGCAGTCAGTCTACTGATGGTGCAAGCAATGCCCGTAGCAATCTTAGTCAGACTAAGCTAAAAACTGTGCAAAATGTTGAGGAAAGCATGACCGAATCAGTCAGGCCTAGCGTTTGTACTTATCATCGTGTAGAGAGGAAAACGAAAATTATTGCTAACAGGCAGTTGCAGAAACTATCGGAGTCTTTGGATGAGTATGAGTATTCATCTGTCAGCGATAAGTCACCTTCTCCTGGCTCAAATGATACTATTGTAGAAAGTCACGATGAGAAGTTGTCAACTGAAAACTCAGAAAAAGAAAATATTGATGAAAATGAGGACCTTTGTGCCAAGCGATTATCAGAGGCTCATCTTAGTTTTCCGCACTCAGAAGGAAAAGAACTTTCACACAATAATGAATATCGGCCAAGTCTATCTGACCAGGATGAGGAACAATTATGTGACATTGCCATAGGAAGACACAGTCGGCGAAAGAAAAGAGAGCCGTGCAATTGGATAAAAAATGAACAGAAAAGACGTCGCTTAGGAGGTATGCCTTACATTTCCAGAGACACCAAGCAACCAAGATCTGGAAAGGCTTGTCAATTTCAGGACTGTAAGTGCAAATGGGGTTGCAAGAAAATATCACCAGAAGATCGAGAGGAAATTTTTAAGAAATATATCTCAATGGAAGATATCCATGCACAAAGGCAATACATGTTAGGGTTGCTAGAATCTATGAAGCAGAATAAGTCATGCTCAAACATCAGCAGAAGAAGTCGAACTTTGAGATATTTTCTCATCAAAAACAGCGAGAAAATCCAAGTCTGTAAGAAAACATTTTTGAGCACATTGAGTCTATCAGAAAAGGTTGTACATTACAATTTGAACAAGAAAATGTCAGATACTAGAATGCTTGAAGTCAGCAAAAGAGGTACTCTTACTACTAGCAGACTCGATCCAAGACAAGTAGAATCCGCCGTTGAACACATTAATTTGTTTCCGAAGAAGAAACCACATTATGTGAGAAGTCGGTCGACCAGAGCATATCTCTCTGAAGATTTGAATCCAACTAGAACGTACGAACTGTATATAACTTGGTGCGGAGAGAATGAAAAGCAAATGTGTAAAAAGCACATGTACATTCAAAAGCTGAAAGAAATGAGCATTTCATTTCATAGGCCGAGAAAGGACCTTTGCGAAAGATGTAAACAATACCACGACGCTGATAATGAAGAGAAGAGTAACTTGCAAGCGGAGTATGATGCACACATGATAAACAAAAACGAAACTCGAGACTACAAGGCAAAAGCTATCAATGAAAGTAGAAGTGATAAGTCTAATATTGTTGTCTTGGATTTCGATTTGCAAGCAGTGTTGCACTGCCCAAAAACGGAAGGGAAGCCCTTGTTTTATAAAAGAAAACTATCATCATACAACTTAACGATTTTTGATTGCACAGCCAGACAGGGGCATTGCAATTTCTGGCCTGAATATGAAGGCGGACGGGGTTCCATTAATATTGCAACATGCCTTTATAAACACATTATAACAAATTACTTAACAAATGATTCGAAACAAAAGATTGAACACGTTATTCTCTTCAGTGACAGTTGCGGCGGACAGAACCGAAATGCTCAGGTCGCAACTATGTTGTGCTACTTAACTCAGAATCACGATTTACAATATGCTGACATAGTATTTTTTGAGCCAGGTCATTCTGATTTAGACTCTGACAATATGCATTCAGTATTGACAAATTTGTCAAAGTAATTTGTGAACCATACCAGTGCCTTCCTATTTCCACTACCAGGGCACCCACTAACTCTAAAAGAAAAGTTTACAAGGTCAATGAATTTTTACATAGTGATTTCATCGATTGGAAAAGAGTGAAAGAGTTGAGTCGGTATACAAATTTTTCAAATGGAAGCTTTGTAGTCAATGACGAGCCAGCTAAAGTGACCTGGAATAAAATTAGAATCATGCGAGGGGTGAAAGATCAACCAGGAATACTACTTGTAAGTACGAAACTGTCTACTCCCGTGTGGATAAAAGTTGACCTAACAAAGGGCGGCATTGGAACGAGGCAAGAACGCAGCAATAGGCCTATGTCATCATACGATGGGGAGCTTCCTATAGCATACAAGTCGCAGCTTCCTATTTCGCTGGAGAAAAGGAAAGATCTTGTTAGCCTGTGTGAAAATGGCGTGATTCCTCAAAGATATAAAACGTTTTACCAATCGCTGAAGGTATCAGTCGACTTAATTGATCGACTGGATGTTCCTGACCGCGAGGAAGTGTGACCGGTACCATAAAACTGCAAAACCGCAAAAGTAAATGATAAAGGTGCTAATTGTTAATTAGATCGAAATACATGCCTTTGCCATTTGGGTAATTTACGCTATCACTTGTTTTCTTTCTTCAATATGTATGCGTAATTTGAGCATTGCACGATGTGTATCACATGAATTAAAGGAGGCAATGCACATAATGACAGTATGCGTTCGTGGGCCTGTGCATGTTAATTTACATTTACATGCATAATATCAAAAACGACAGGCCTAGGCATGGATGCATTTGCTCATAGCAATGCTCGCATATACTTTCAGTACATGGAGAACTAGTCATTTTTAATGTAGCCTACTAAACAACAACTTATAAATTCACATGTACATGTTTCATGAATACATGTAAATGTACGTGAAATTCATGATGCACATTTCATATTGTAAGGTGTTATAGAAGGTGAAGCTGTAAAATGTACAAGAAAAAGTAGTTGCAGATTACTTCTATTAAGTAGAAAGGTCGTAACTTTGCACCACGTCAAATAATTGCGAATCCGTTATGTCGTAAGTGCACTTACGACCAATCGGATTTACAGAAATAAAAGACGGAAGGTCGTAACTGTCATAAATCAATAATTATCGATTTTTAATTAGTATCCTAACTACCATAAGAAACTTTGTCCTTGATATGGCAAATAGGTAATCTAACCCCGTCAATAGTATAAGTCAGACAAACAATATTCAGGTCAGAAAACTTCGAAAACTTTGACTTCAATTTACTCGAAACGCGAAAAATGCAGTTACGACCTTTTGGTTCTAAAGGGACGACATGGTCCTTTTGCTTGCACAGGTTGGGATTATCACGTCTAATAAACAATGCCTCGAGGATACGTAAAATGCGGTCATTGTAAGCGTGGCATACAATCTCAAACTTGCTGATAGGGTCATTCGGAACACTACAGCAACTGAGCACATGTTCAGTAATAGCAGAGCGAGAAATTCCTAAATTACCATTTAAGAACCACCTGGGTATGTGCTCCCGCGCTCGAACTGTCAGGGGTCGCGACGTCCGTCCAATATAGGTTGATCCACAACCACAACGAAAAGAATAAATAACAGAAGACGTGGCGGCCACAGGCAGACGATCTTTAGGAGAAGCAACAGGAATACAGTTGGTCTTAAAAATAATTATGGGTTTTGCGGCAGGAGCAAACTTGGCCAGCAGTTCATTGATCGATTTGCGAATGAAAAGACTAGATTTGTCACCATAGAATGGCAAGTTGACATAAACAGCCTTTCTTTCAGCGGTGGCAACAGAAACATTATTGATCTCAGTGACTTTATATTGATCGATGAAGTGCTCAGGATATGCATTAGACTTCAAAATAGCACGAATGGTATTGAATTCTTGGTCTAACATTTCATCAGAACAAATACGAAGCGCACGAATAAATAGAGAACGGACAAGGCCTCTTTTATAGGCAATGGGCACGAAACTGTGAAAACTCATGTAAACACCTGAAAAAGTTGGTTTACGGTGCACTGTGGTACACAGTTTCCCGTCAGGCATGCGTTGTATAGAAACATCAAGAAACGGTAGTCTGCCCTGCTCTTCACATTCATAAGTAAAATTTATATGAGGATGAAAGCCATTGAAAATGTCAAGTAAAGATTCTCCTGCCTCCCTGCTCCTCACAAGAGCGAACGTGTCGTCAACATAACGATAATACACATGACACAAGGAATCAATATGACTAGACAAACTACTCTCAAGGTTTCCCATGAAAATATTGGCAAAGAGAGGGCCGAGAGCACTGCCCATGGCTACACCGTCTACCTGACGGTAAAACTGACCGTCAAATAAAAATTGCACATTGCTAGAACACTTGTAAAGAAGCTCACTCAGAATGTCGGCAGGGATTCCACAAAGGTTAGGACACTTTCTTACCGTGTCAACAATGAGCCGGATAGTCTCACTCACGGGAACATTAGTGAAAAGGGCACTAACGTCAAAAGACATCATAGACGTGGCAGATGAATCAATACCACGAATGCTTTCTGCAAAAGTGAACGAATCCTTAACACAGAAGTTCGAGAAACACCTCTCAACAGGTTTGAGTAAAGATGCCAACCATTTTGAGACGTTCTCATAAACAGACTTTGTCATCGATAAGATAGGACGAACAGGCACATTAGCCTTGTGCGTCTTGGGAAGACCGTAGAGACGTGGGATACCATTGTTATATACCTTATTATACCTTTATTATGACTTCGAAAGCATTCTGTGCGCTTTTTATTTATAAAATTACAAACAGGCACAATTGTTTCAATTACATAAAGCGCCTCTTGCCTGGGGACAAGGTGAAACAGTTGGATTGGCTGCTCACACTACGTTGCAGACGTGCGAAGTTAATGAAGAAGATTGAATTTGATCGTTTGTGCATTAAGTATGGAATTTATACTTCTCGTTTAAGGAAGCAGTTGAAGAAGAATCACTTGAGTGCCACGCCGAATGTATGTCAAGACTTTCTACAGACTGAGTTATGTAATGATCTCGAATTACTTAAGGGCATCGATGACTCAATCAACCAAGTCGCTTCTGTGTTGCATTCCCTTGATCTCATTGGCTTATTTAAATTCCACAAGATGTCCAAATTTGTCGTGAATCAGACTCTAAAGCGATGCGTTGCGAAGTATCAACGTTTACGTGATGCCTGTGCACCCATCTTTCCTGAGGATATGGAGAAAAGGATAATCAACTTATCCTCCCTTACGCTTTCGACTACACAGAAGCAAGCACTTTGCTTGGGGTTGAACTTTTGTGTTCCACCCAGACGGACTGAGCAGATTCGTATCAATGCCGAGTTTGAGAGTCTTTTCAGCAACTTCCAGATGTGTGTCATTCTACTTCGGAAGATCTATCTGTGTTCAAGGCAAAACTAGTTTCTCTAGCATCGACGTATGGTAGTGCAAGGATTGAGAGGAGTTGTCTTCTACCGTGTCACATCGACGAGTTGATCGACCTTAAGAAAAATCCCAACATCGTTATCTTGAAACCGGATAAAGGATCTGGTGTAGTGATAATGGATAAACATGACTATGTTGATAAAGTGAACTCAATTCTATCTGATCAGACGAAGTTCCAAGTTGATCAATGCCAGAAAGAATAGTCAGCTAATATAGCCAAGAGTATTTCTGACACATTACTCAAGCTCAAGAGAAAGCAGGTGATTTCGGATTACACTTACAAGGAACTGACGACTTCATCCAATGGTATCCCACGTCTCTACGGTCTTCCCAAGACGCACAAGGCTAATGTGCCTGTTCGTCCTATCTTATCGATGACAAAGTCTGTTTATGAGAACGTCTCAAAATGGTTGGCATCTTTACTCAAACCTGTTGAGAGGTGTTTCTCGAACTTCTGTGTTAAGGATTCGTTCACTTTTGCAGAAAGCATTCGTGGTATTGATTCATCTGCCACGTCTATGATGTCTTTTGACGTTAGTTCACTTTTCACTAATGTTCCCGTGAGTGAGACTATCAGGCTCATTGTTGACACGGTAAGAAAGTGTCCTAACCTTTGTGGAATCCCTGCCGACATTCTGAGTGAGCTTCTTTACAAGTGTTCTAGCAATGTGCAATTTTTATTTGACGGTCAGTTTTACCGTCAGGTAGACGGTGTAGCCATGGGCAGTGCTCTCGGCCCTCTCTTTGCCAATATTTTCATGGGAAACCTTGAGAGTAGTTTGTCTAGTCATATTGATTCCTTGTGTCATGTGTATTATCGTTATGTTGACGACACGTTCGCTCTTGTGAGGAGCAGGGAGGCAGGAGAATCTTTACTTGACATTTTCAATGGCTTTCATCCTCATATAAATTTTACTTATGAATGTGAAGAGCAGGGCAGACTACCGTTTCTTGATGTTTCTATACAACGCATGCCTGACGGGAAACTGTGTACCACAGTGCACCGTAAACCAACTTTTTCAGGTGTTTACATGAGTTTTCACAGTTTCGTGCCCATTGCCTATAAAAGAGGCCTTGTCCGTTCTCTATTTATTCGTGCGCTTCGTATTTGTTCTGATGAAATGTTAGACCAAGAATTCAATACCATTCGTGCTATTTTGAAGTCTAATGCATATCCTGAGCACTTCATCGATCAATATAAAGTCACTGAGATCAATAATGTTTCTGTTGCCACCGCTGAAAGAAAGGCTGTTTATGTCAACTTGCCATTCTATGGTGACAAATCTAGTCTTTTCATTCGCAAATCGATCAATGAACTGCTG
This sequence comes from Prostheceraeus crozeri, assembly GCA_907163375.1. Lineage (NCBI taxonomy): Eukaryota > Metazoa > Platyhelminthes > Polycladida > Euryleptidae > Prostheceraeus > Prostheceraeus crozeri. The sequence goes on along the minus strand of CAJQUW010002321.1, from coordinate 632 downwards.
GCCAAGTTTGCTCCTGCCGCAAAACCCATAATTATTTTTAAGACCAACTGTATTCCTGTTGCTTCTCCTAAAGATCGTCTGCCTGTGGCCGCCACGTCTTCTGTTATTTATTCTTTTCGTTGTGGTTGTGGATCAACCTATATTGGACGGACGTCGCGACCCCTGACAGTTCGAGCGCGGGAGCACATACCCAGGTGGTTCTTAAATGGTAATTTAGGAATTTCTCGCTCTGCTATTACTGAACATGTGCTCAGTTGCTGTAGTGTTCCGAATGACCCTATCAGCAAGTTTGGAGATTGTATGCCACGCTTACAATGACCGCATTTTACGTATCCTCGAGGCATTGTTTATTAGACGTGATAATCCCAACCTGTGCAAGCAAAAGGACCATGTGATTAATCTTCGCTTGCCATGGTAATCGGGTGACTCACAGTCTGCCGCTGCTATCGCGTGTTGACCTGTATCTCAACTTCCTCCTTCTTAAAAAATGTCTATCTTTCGATGTAATTTCACATGCTGGGTTACCTTTGACAAGACCAGTCGAAACATGTCAGGTTTACATTTTTCTTCCTAATTTCAATAAACTTTATTATGACTTCGAAAGCATTCCGTGCGCTTTTTATTTATAAAAA